>JAJPUD010021127.1:0-23566 GCA_023553655.1 Myrmecobius fasciatus | reverse complement strand
TCAGATCAAATATAAAATCTATTGTTTGGCATTTAAAGATCCTTATAACCTGAGTCCTTTTTACCTTTACATGCTTTTTATTTTTCACTCCCTTCCATGCACTTTATACTTCAACTGTTATCCTTCTTGTTTTTCATACATGACCCTCCATTTCTAGTTTCGTATTGACTGTCCTCCATCCTCAGAAGGCTTGGCCTAACCTTTACTTCATAGTTTGGATTATATTTCTTCAAGATTCAGCTCACGTGCTATGCTCCACAGCTTCCTTAATCCCTCTCCCCTGCCCCAGATGCTAGACCTTTCACCTCTTAGGTTGCCTTACATATGGTGTATGGGTACCTATTTATTTATGCATGTAGATTTCCCTATAAGAACATAAACTCCTCAAAGGCAGGGGTTTCTTTTTTTGCCTTTTTAAAAAAATATTGGTAACATTTAGCACATTTCCTGACACATAGTAAATACTTAATAAATACTGATTGATCACATAACTCCTCTGCTCAAACTACTTCAAAGAGTTGTAATTACTTATCAAATGATATCAAATTATGTATCTTCACCATGGTATTCAAAGTCTTCCACCTTGTCTTCTAGTCTTAATCGCATTCTGTTTATAGTCACCTATGCTACATATATGTAAGCTATGTCAGTTGCCTCTGACATTGTCACAGAAGTGATTGTCCACTAAGCATATATGTTGCCCTCGTCCTAGTTCTATAAGGATATTTGGGAATTGCCGTGTAAAATGGCCCTTTAGACAGTTCTACTCCAGTGCCTTCTTGGGAGATGGAAGTAATCCCATACTTCAGAGACTGTGCCAAGCAAGTGCAATTTTTGATGGATCCTGCCAAGGAAAAAAAAAAGCTTTAATATGAGCTCAATGAGAGACAGCATCTCTGCTGTCCAGGGATCAATCTAACTACATTTGGAGATCCCCATTCTTAGGTTGACTGCTGGGTGGCAAATTCCGGGTCACAAATATTGTTGAAGAAAGCCTGTGGTCTGTCCCAAATGAAAAGGCAAGTCCTTGATGTAACTGACCTTTATGTTAACTTACCAGGAGTTTATGATTGCTAGGAATACTATTTCCCTTATAAGCTCTCTATTTCATTTGTTTCTACTTTCATGCCTTGAAACTCTTAGCATTTAGTCATAACATAAACATAAATGTTTGTTGAACTTAGGAACTGAATTTTTCTCAGGATATGCACCCAGACTTTCTGGAAAGATTTATGAAAGTATAGGTTTGCTGTTCTTGATGGATTGGCTAATTACAACAACAAACACTCCCCTGAAAGTTTATGACAAATAAATCCAGTTGATGATGGAGTGATGGAACACCACATGATTTTGCCTGTATGGGTACTCATTCCATCAATGGAGCCTAAAATTACTCCACTATTTCTTATCTTCTCTAGTTCTTATCTATGTCTTTCCATTAAATCCTACTTAAAGGAACTACCAAATATCCTGGAACTTTTTTCTCGTTTTCTTACTGACTTGGGGAGAGCAGTAAAATACCCATAGAGTGTTTATCTCTTTTCTCTTACTCTTGCCTGCTTACTTCCATTTTCTTCTCTTTTTTATCTCCCTTTCTTTTGTCTCTTTTTCTTTCTCATAGTCAATCAGAAAAATGAACATTAAGAGCCTACTATATGCCACACATTGTACTAAGCATGGGGGATACAAAGAAAGGCCAAAAAAGTGGTCATTCCCTGCTGTCAAGGAGCTCCCGTGCAAACAACTATGTACAGATAAGATATATACAAGATAAATTGGGGGTGTTCTCAGAGGAAAAGGGGAAACCTTGGAGAGGTCTGGATGGAAAGGCTTCTTGTATGTGGTGGGACTTTAGTTGAGCTCGAGAGAAAAGTAGGAGGCAGAGATGAAGAGGAAGAGAGTCCCAGCCAGGAAAAACACTTGGAGCCTAGAGATGAAGTATCTTATGTGAAAAACTGCAAAGTAGCTAGTACTGTATAACAGAATACAAAGTACAAAGGAAAAAAAGGAGGGAGGAGGAAGTAAAGGAAGGGAAGGAAAGAAAAAGGAAGGAAATAATCATTTATTAAGCATCTATTAAGTGCTAGACACTGTGATAAGTGTTTAACAAATATCTTATTTGATCCTCACCACAATTCTGGTAAGTAGATTGTATTATTACCCCCATTTTACAGTTGAGGAAAATAAAAGTTAAGTGACTTGCCCAGGATCACATCACTAGGAAGTGTATAAGACTGTGTTTGAACTCGGGGCTTCCCAACTCCAGGTCCACTGTACCACCCACCTCCCTCATAAAGAGGAATACAGGATAAGAAGAGGGGAAATGAAAGGAGTCAGTTTATGAAGATCTTTGAAAATTAAATAAGTTTCCATATTTAATCCTGTAGGTAATAAACATGTAGCCACTGGAGTTTATTAAAAAGGGGTGTGATATAGTCAGATCTGGATTTTAGGAAGGTCCATTTGAGAATTGTACGAAGGATGGATTGGAATGGAGAGAGACTTGAGGCAGAGGGACCAACTAATCAGACCATTTCACTATTTCAGTTGTGAGGTGATGAGGGTAATGGTAGTTATCAGCTGAGTGAAGGGAGCTTATACAAGAGCTATTACAAAAGTAGAATCAACAGGATTTGGCAATAGATTCAATATGGGGGATGAGAGAGTGAAGAATTGGGTATGAGACTAAGATTCTGAGCCAAATAAGACACCATTCCTAGAGATAGCTGTTTTGAGAGTGATCATTTAGCTTAATTACTTGCATAGTAATCAGTTGAATCTCTCTAAATTAGACATTGGACTTCAAGTCATTCAGGAGACTTGGGTCCTCTTCTTGGCAAGGTGTAAGCTTTGTGATTTTAGACGAGGAAATAAATAAAATAAAAATAAATTTAAAAAAATAACTAATGAACCTCCATCCCTTTTTTTTTTAAAGGGGGAAAAGGATTTCAACTGCGTAATCTCTTAGCTCCCTTTGAGCTCTAACATTCTGGGGATTTGTGAACATGAGCTTGTGAAGTTAATAATACTTTTGTATCCAACCAACTGAAGTACCCTTAGCCAGAGCCAATAACTAACAATCTGTGCTTTCAGCTTTCTCCATGATTAGTATTACAACAATCCTCACTTGAATTTAGCATGCACAGTTACTAATAGCAGTCTCTCACTGGGAAGCAGTTCCCTGTCATTTTTTTAGTTCTGCTAAAGCGATTGCTTTAGAAACCCATGATCATCATTCATGCCCTAATTAAATGTGTGCAGACGTGTCTCTTGCATCTGATTTGGGAAATGACAAAAAAGCGATCTAAATTTGCATTATGATGGATGAAAAATCATGTGCTCTTCCCTGCCCAGGAGATTTCGGATGACATCTCTCTTCTCCCTGCTCTTCATATGGATTTCTTACAGCAGAAGCCTCACATTTTGGTAGCAGCTAAGGTGGTTTTTTTTTTAATTTTTATTTTTTTAATGCTGTATGGCAATGGGAAGAGAGCATTAAAGGAAAAGAACAGGTACTGTATCGTTGAGAGTGAATTTCACCGGTGGCAGAGAGACGATAAAAATATGATACTCTGCCAGCGACTTAAGATCCAAAGGGCCCTTTCCAGCTGTTTACACTTGAGATGTAAAATAGCAATTTGACATAGACTCCCAGTGTGATGTGAGCATCTGCGTAAAAGGCGACATATAGAGCATGCCCAGTGATGTGCCGGGCTCCCTCCCTCCCCCACCCCAATCAGATCTCTGAAGATATGGATTGAACTTTGCACTTGCAAATGTCATGGAATACATTTTGCAGTGGATTTTAGAAAAGGTTCTCATGTCTTACAAGTAATTCCTTTGAACCACCCCCACCCACACACACCAAAAAGCAGCCACATCCATCCTCTGTGTAGCAGGATGCATCAAGTTTAGCTGGAGTTGAAGCCTCTCTTCGGGATCTACTTGGAAGTGCTCCGTGGTGATTGTACCAGGGCACGGGCAGATTTAGGTGTGCTCTTGGCGTCTCTGGGATGGGAGGAAAAAAAAAATGAGAACCTGTTCGGAGCCGAGACCTTCTGAGCACAGAGACTGAAGGCTCCGAGAGGGAAGGAAGGAAGGAAGGAAAGAAGGAAAGAAACAAACGGAGGGGGCTCGCGGCAGAGTATGGCCAGGGAAGGAGCAGCGATTGCACAGGACTCGGCGCACACATGCGGGGGGAGAGTCGGTGCGGAGCGCTGCAGCTGCCGACAATAACTGAGCTGGCTGGCTAATGAAGGCCACCTGGATCAGGCTTCTCAAAAGAGCCAGAGGAGGACGGCTGAAGAATTCGGATATCTGTGTAAGGAGCAATTGCTTATTTGGGGCGCGCTCAGGCTCCCCTTGATCTCTGCTGCTGCTGCTGCTGAGACCTTGACTGAAAGCAAAAAAAGCTTCTTTCATTGCATTAATATGCTCATGATGACAAGGTAGAGAGGGATATGGCTCAGCGTTTCTCAGATCCCCCTTTACCGTTCCTACTTGCCAGAGCAGATTGTTTATGCCTGTGGATTGGTTTGGGTTTGGGGGGTCTCTAGGACCCCATTATTTGTGGATGCCTGAGTTATGTTATCCAAAGGTTGAGCCGTGCTAGCGCCTTGTGATTTGGTCGTGGGGAGAAGGTGACAGGTGAAAAACCAAGTATCCGGAAGCTCTCAAATTGTCGGGGATGTCAGATCATTGCCATATTTGCATGAGCTTTGGCTCACAGTGATTTTCCTTGGAGAAAGAGGGAGAGGGAGGAGATGGAGATAGAGACAGACAGAGAGAAGGAAGGAAGGAAAGAGAGGGAAAGAGAGAAAAGCAGAGAGGAGGGCAGGAGAGAGAGTTGGTTGTCTGCTTGCCAGGGCTGAATTACCTTTGTTTATGTATGTCTTACTTCCCCCGGAGCTATCCTTGAAACCCCTCTGTCCTTCAGCCCTGTACTGCAGCACTCACCTGGTATACCACACAGAAACTTGCTCCCAGTACCAAAAAAACTGACTAATTAGATGTCAAGATTTTACAGGAAATATGGCCTGACTTGAGTACCTGTCCTGGTCTGTGATCTTCATGTCATTATCAGCATCCCAGAAAAAATAAAAGCCAATGTAATTTTACAGCCTTGTTCCCACAGTCTAGATGAAATGCTAATGTTGAATTTTCTCTCCCCCACCCCATGCAAAGGTGTCTCTTTCTAATCTCTTTTAATATTGATGTTTTTCTTCAGGGTTCGGCAGACTCCTACACTAGCCGTCCATCTGATTCAGATGTCTCTCTGGAGGAAGACAGGGAAGCAGTTCGGAGAGAGGCAGAGAGACAGGCCCAGGCCCAGCTGGAAAAAGCCAAGGTGAACCATGTTTCCACATTATGCCTTTTCAAGCTAGCCTCTGGTGTCCGGAGTTGGCCACCTGTGGATGTTTCTTAGAAAGCTCATTTGGGGGCCCTTGGAAATTCTTTCAGACTGCATGGCTTGAACAAAGTGCAGGAAACACTGTTCTGATCACTTGCTATATAAATGAAATTGGCCTAGAGAAAGAGAGCATCTATTGAGCACTTGTTGTATGCCAGATGCTGATTAAAGAACAATCTGGCTTGGTAGCATGGGGTAGGGTTATTTTCTCATTCACGTGTGCTGTCCATTTATTGGGGACATCTGTTAGAAGAACTTTCTGTGTCTGAGGAGGAAAATGACTTTTCTTCTTTCTGAGAAAAGCATTTTCCTTTATGATTGCCACACCAGTTATTCCAGCAAACTATTTCCCCATTTAAAATCAGATATTTCAAGTTATAATATGTAAAACTTCTTTAGGCTTCAGTCATTTACCCAGATGGCTGTTTGCAATAGTATTTTCTTACATGTTTCATTTAGCATGGAAATGTTTTGCATTTAAAAGTTCTATGATTTGAACTAGAACTGGTGAAGAGAAATAATAGCTGTGAATTTAGGATTGTGTGAGTATGATAATAGTGACCATCTATACACTCCATTTCCTCACACTAGTTAGTGACTTCTCTTCAGGTGATTCATCTCTCCATCACCACCTTAAAAAAGAAGGGGGAAAGTAGCATATTGTAGAACTAGCTCATGCTGAGTTTGAAGATTCGGTTCTCCAGATTTACATTTCTGATTTAATAGGTTTAGATGGTTTCTTTTCCTATACAATTGTTTTGCCAGATAATCCAATAAGTTTTAAATTGTTTTGTTTTTTTGGTTGCTAGGTAACTTCTGAATGGATATATTTCATTGGGATTGTTGGTCTGTTGGGTTTTTTTTTAAAATTTATTTAAAGAGGTCGCAGATTTGAAAGGAAAGGGATCAAGTACTGTAATCATCTTGTTGAAAAAATATGGGTAACATTAGAGCCCTTACTGCTGAGTGGATGCATCTCTCAGGGATAAGTAAATCTATGTGTGTTGCTATGGGAATCTGGCTTCGCACTATTGGCTTGAATGCATGGACAGGCCTTATGTAATATTCATGACCTCTAGCACAGCTGCCATAGTAGTTTACAGAGCAACTACCAGCAGACCTTGACTTTAAAAAAAAAAACAACTGTATTTCTGTACATCAAAACAATGTTCTCACTTCAATTGACTGAGAAGTCAACGCCAGGTCTAAGACTGTCTCTGACTGCTAGACAACTCATAAACAGCGGGAGTAGGAAGGTATTGTGACAGGGAATGCTGATAAAGCAAGGTGTGGCTTCGTCTTCCAAGAATCTCATTAGCTATTCCCAAGTTAAAGGCTGAAAGCATCACCAGCTTTGGACTAAGTCATAAAAATGTGGAAAGAAGAGGCTGATCGTCTATCTGTATGCTTGCAGTAGGCGGTACTATTCCAATATAATTGATGCATGTAACATACATAGTCTGTACTCTTAAATATTCTAGCTGCTTCTCTATTTTCTACCAACTTGCAGAGAGAGGTGTCAGGAGAAATTATGTTTCGTTTAATTTCCTAGAGATAAGATTTTCCATTTGCGGATGATTTATTCATTTAATTTCCACATATTAAAATGAACAAAACACCATCTTAGATTCATATCACATTACTTAACAAAACAGTATTGCATAGATTTGGTTTCCAAAGCTGTAGCCGTCTCATCGGAGTTTCGTGCCTCTTTTGTGACTCCATTTGCACTCAGAAACAAGTGACGCAGATGTTTTTGATATTTTTTTTATTCTTTGGAATATACTCTTGGTTAACGTGTTCCTAAAAGAAATCATTAGAATTCTGTTTGCTATACTGACAAGAAAGGAAAAACTCTGTGGATCATTGAGAGGAAGAGGAAAATTAAAGAGAATTCAGAGCAAATATAAAGCCACTCAAAAACTGTTGCTAATGTCAAATTGAAATAGATTAAGTGAATCCACTTCACTTCCCAAAACTAGGTCAGTATCTTAAACCACAGGAACATCATGGTGAGCTACATCAGAATGGATCATAATCAGGATTTGATCTCGAGGTCATTTTAGCTCCCATATTGACTTAAATTTTTAAATAACCATTTGATCTGTGTGTGTATATTATGTGTTTGTGTGTGTATATATATTTGCTTGTATATATGTCCATACATATACATACAAATATGTATACACATATATTAATAGATACTTCCTCACAGGACAGTAAACTATCTTTACAATAGGAAGTTATCTATATGGTCATTTTATCTCCTCCTATGTCAATATATCATCATGAGTTATTAAGATAGCTTGACACATAATAGGTATTTAATAAATATCGATTGATTTTTCAATAGGATGACTGTTTAGATATTTAAATGTATCTGTTGGAGTCCAATTCATCCTGAGGCCCATTTATCCTCCACAGTTTTTCCTAAGAGCATATCTACTAAGTCAGTGGAAGAGCTAGGAGCAGATTTTAGCAGCTCTTAAAGGTCTTGGTGATGTATAGATTTGCTATATTGTAAACCTTCACTCTCCCTACAGTGTCCCTAGGAATGAAGGTAAATATTAAATTGATATTGTTACTGTTAAGGAGATGGCAGAACTCTTAACTAAAAAATAAGTCACTGGGAGTAGGACCTGTTTGTTGCTTTTATTATCTGCTTTGGAGATAGCTAAAGGCGAGGACTTTATAGAGCATTACGTATTACATAAGTGTAAGCTATTACTTCTCTTGATATTCCTATACGTAGTACAGGCCCTTGTACATATTGGGCACTTCATCAATTAACAGACATTTATTAAATGCCTACTATGTATTGTGCATTGTGTAGTATGCTAGGAATAAAAATGTTAAAGGGAAACAGATCCTGTTCTCAAAGGGCATGCATTCTACTGAAAGAACTAAAATCTGAATGAATATTTGTTTGATCTTATTTATTTAGAGAAACTTCAAGTCAAGAAAATGATAGGTGATATATATATATATGCCCCTCAGACATACTGCTTTTTTAAGAAATTTAATTAAAATTTATTTTCCCATTGTTGATTTTAATGCTACTTTCCAATTGGCTTATTTTGTAAAGTTTCCTATAGTGATATTTCTATATCACTATATTCTATATTGGCCCTCTGCTTTATGATATTCTGTTCCCCTTTTTCAGGACATTTAACTACTACCAAGGATCCAAATATTTAGATTGACAAGAGAAGGGCAGTGAGTAAATATTACCAAATCTCCTGCTGCATATGTCCATTTTTTTTCTTCAAAAATACAAACCTCGTCACTGACAAATACAGAATCTCTAAGTGTACAGGCCCTCCTTGGGCTGACACTATCACTCTATATAAAATCTTGAATTGCTTGATTTGAGAGCACTAACTGAAGTCATACTTCCTGCTCTAAAGAGACTACAAAGTGAAGGCTAAAGGCTTAAGCATTTGTCTTTCTTTTATTTAGCTATTGTTGAACAGTATTGAACTTAAGAAAATATACTTTGGAACTACCCAAGATGGATGGGATTATAATGGGAGAACCAAATTTTTCTGGTTTCCCCCTTCCCCTTTTATTACTATTCACCTGTCTCAATCTGTCATCCATACGCCTCTTTTACTTTAGTCTCATTATATCTTTCCCCAACTTTTCTATCTTTGAAGACATGGTTCTGCTCCTTTTCAGTACTTATATTTCCATGTGGACTCTTAATCGCTCTCTTCCTACTTCCTAGAACTCTGATCCATCAATGATCCCTCACTTTTCTTGCACTTCAAATTTCTCTCTCTACTCATTCCTTTCCTTTCATTACCATTTTTCTATCTATTCTCCCTTTCACTGCCAAATTTCTCCAACATGTGGTCTATACTCAATGAATCAATTTTTTCTCTTCCCACTCTCTTTTCAATCTGGCTTTCATCCCAACTCCTCTATAGAAACTGCTTCCTCAAAAATCACTGATGGTTTTTTTTTAATTTCTTAATCAGTAAATCTCAGGTCTTTCTAAAGTTCTCAATCTCCTTTAATTCTATAATACACCATTTTTATTATTCTTCTGCCCCCTTTACAACAGCTTCTTTTTTGTGTTTCTTTAGGTTTTTTTTCATTCTTCTAAATCTTAATTCTAGCCCTTTCACAAGGCTTTAGAACTTTTTTTATTACTTGTCTAAGCCCTCTCCATTGGTGATGTCATTCATTCCTACTCTATTATCAGTTCCTTGAAGGCCAATATCCCTCCAGTCCTTGATCTCTTTGCCAAAACTCCAGACTGACCTTTCTGTTTACCTGATAGCTTCCATCTGGCCATCCCACCTAAAACTAAAGTCATCTTTTATTTTCCTAAATCCTGCCTCTTTTTGCCTTTCTCCATCTCTGATAATGGCACTACTTATAAATCACAGTCATCTTTGACTCGTTGCTCTCCTACCTCCCACACATCTTCCACTTCCAAATCCTAAATTGTACTTCCCTAACAGCTCTTCCATCTGGTCCCTTCTTACTATCACAATGCTAGTTCAGGCCCTCCAATGGGGACACTTAAAACAGCATCTAATCTCATCATATTTCTGATCCATATGTACATGAATAATCATATTGTACCTTTTTGTGGATCCACCAGTGGATCCCTATTGCCTACAAGATATTTAAATGCATCTTGGTTTTGTATTCAATTTCACAACCTGTGACTCTACCCTATTTTCTCAGCTTCATTTAGTATTATTCTGCCTCATATTCCACGAGAAATGGATCACTCATTTCCCATAGTCCTCTTCTTCCTTATCTTTTCTTATATCGTAAAGCTAGCACTCCTTCTGTACATATTGACTTTTCCAATCTTTTCAGGTACAATTCAAATGGAACCCACTCAGATGCCTCTAGCTGAATTTCTTTTTTCTCAGAGCTCTTCATGTTTTTTATGCACTTAAAATTTCCATTTATCTTAAACTTATCTGTGTGCCTATCTTATTTCTCCTGGATATTATGAACTTCTCAAAGATAGGGGCTATATGTCTTCATGTCTTTTCCATCCCTTATCCCAATGTTTTGTATCAGTAGTGTGTGTGTATATATATATATGTGTATGTGTGCTTGTATACACACACATATATATTGACTTAATGCTATTACTAGTTTTGTAGACCTGAAAATTAGTCACCCTTGATTTATTTGTCCCTTTCTCCCTGCATCTGATCATCTTCCCTTATTTCCTTTTTTCCCCCTATATCCATTACTACAGTGCTAACTCAGACCCTCATAACGTCAAACCTGAATTATAACAGATGATAATAGAATGCATTTATATGGTACTTTTTTGTTTGCAAAGAACTTTACATATATTGTCTTATTTGATTCTTACGACAACCCTGTGAGGTTTTCTAACTAATCTCCCTACTTGAATCAATCCTACACACTGCTGCCAAATTGATCTTCCTAAAATACCGCTTTGCACACAACACCTTCCTACTCAAAATCCTTTAATGACTTCTCATTTCCTACGTGAAAAAGTCCCAACTCCTTACCTTAGCATTCCAAGCCCTTTATAATCCAACCTCTACCTATAGGGACCAGATTATATAGCTCTAGATTTAGATTATATTACCAGTATTCTCTCACTAGTATTTTCTCTTTCATTCCAATCAAATCATTATACTTGCCCCTGTCTGGATGCCCAGTGTTCTGGGCATCTCTTCCTACCTCATACCTTCTTACTCTGGAATCACTTTGTTCCTGCTTGCCACTTACCTCATTCTGTCCTTCCTTCATGACCCATCTCATCTGTGAGACCTACTTGAAGTGTCTTGAGTAATCATTTTTTTCCTTAGTTCTTGATTAATTATAGTCAATACCCCAGCTTCTTAAAATGTGGTTCACAACCCCATATAGGGCCTTGTAATTGAATGTGGGAGGTCATGAAATTATGATTTGGTATCAGTAAATATTTAATTTACATGCCTATTTTATATATCTATATACTTGGGGTCATGTCAAAATTTCTTGGACCAAAAGGGATCATGAGTGGAAAAAGTTTAAGAAGCCTATACTTGTACCATTAATTTGGCACTTGGCATTCAGGAAAAAAGCAATGGAAATCTGAAGACTTAGCTCCTGGTCCTGGCACTACTACTTGCTTAATTTGTGAACTTAGACAAATTATTGAAATCCTCTGAGCCTTCTTTTCTATATTTAAAACATAAAAATTACAATGGTTGGCTCATCTACTTTACAGAATTACTAAAGATTAAAGAAATGATAAAAGAGAAAATGTTTTGAAAAGTATCAAATTCTGCACAACTGATTGTATTTCATTACTTTTCTAAAACTTGATTTTTAAAGGGTCTTGAGAGTAGGAACTTTGTTTTCTAAATCTCTGTGTCCTGCTGCTTGGCACAATATCTCCTACACAACTAATACATAGTAATAATTGTAATATTAAAGTTAGAAAGATGTGGGCTCAAATGCTGCCTTTGGTACATAATGTGACCCTCAGGGAATCAATTTTATCTTCTCTGTGTCCAGATAACTATAAGACAATAAAATTATAGACCATGTTCTTATTTGATTGGGAGAGAGAGCTTCCTCATTAGGTATTTCTTACACTAATGAAATCATAGGGGAAAAAAAGTGGGGGAGGTGATCGGTCTAAGATACCTATTTCCCTGCCTAAGCTAACCCTGACTAGATTTATTTATTTGTATGCTCTGAACCCAAATGACAACAATGATCAAAAACTTTTTGGATGGATGCTATGCATTAATATCTCCATTTCTGTACAGTTAAATTCTAAGCTCTTAGTGTAGGAGCATTCCATCTTTTCTTACTACAGTGCCTAGCTCAACGACACATGCAGAATGGGAATTCAGTGTTTACCATGGATGGTTAGGAAGGTGGTAGCCAAGTCTGTTGCCCAAGATTGCCCAAGATTTAAAACTAAATAGCTGTAGGAGAACCCATGTTGGTACTCATGGCTAGCAGGTGTTAGATCCCAATTAACAGTTTTTAGCATCATCAAATTGTCTGGGTCCTTCAGAAACATAAATGGAGTGGATAAAGGATCATTTTTTAAATCTTATGGTTCAAGACTGCTTTTGCTTTTTCCTTGGACAGCTGTGAACTAAGGCCCTGGTGATATAGCTGCAAAGACAGCTAAAAAAATGTGATTTCCCACTTCCTCCTCCCCTAGCAGTTGCAGCTATGGACAGGCAGAACAGCAAGCAGCTGGAGGGTCTTATGGCCTTCTGAGAAACCATCAGATTCTCCAGGTCCATTTTCTTTTGCCTACAGCTGAATGAAGCCTGTATTTTGCATATTCCTGGCATCCAAGCTCCTGGGAGATACAGCTTGGAGGAGAAGGGCACAGAGGGAATATCACTCACCATCACTCTGTTTCTGTACTGGCTACAGGACTTTTTTCAGCGACAGGCAGTTCACCTCCTCTGAGGTTAACAATAGGAGTGGATATCCAGTAGAAACAAATCCTACTTCCAACAGACTGTTAAGTTAGTGGGCTTGGGAACCTCCGTTAAGACACAAAAAGCAACTGTCAGGTGATAGCGTATTGATGGCAGGAGTATAGTAAGAATGCTTGAAGGGGTCTCCTGGGATTTGCCTGTGACAGAATCAGATCCCTTCATCCATGGCAACCCAAAACCCTGACAGTCCTAGGGAAATGATGGAGAGGAAGTAAATAATGGATTTGTTTTTCCTTGGTAATGAATAAATTACAAAATAATACATTGGAAAATTGGATTCCATATAATTCTTGAAGACAGTGATTAAAAAGGCATTTTTGAGCATGAAAAGGAATACTTTTTCACTTGAGGCATTTAGTATATAATTTAAGATTTTGCTAAATTTGTTTAATATGATTTAAATTCTTGAGTGATAAGATTTTGAAGGTTTTTTTGTTAAAAACTCATCATAGTTGAAAAAGTAACCTTTTTCACTTTATTTCCTTAAGATTCTTCATTCTTCTTTCCTTCATGTCATTAGCACCCCTGATTTCCCAATTATAGCACTATATAAATGTGAAAAGGGAAGTTGAAAAGAGGCAAGTTTATGCTTTGTCAAAAAAACCTAAAAACTGTCCAGAAGTAGAATAGGTTTTCTCAAAGAGGCAATTCCTCCCCATTCTTGAAAATCTCCAAGTAGAGGCTCAACAACCCTAAGTCCAGTATGTTGTAATGGAAAAAATACCTTTTGAGAGTGCATTGGACTAAATGAAGTGGTAGCTAACTAGTCACAAGCCTAATTAAGTCTAGTTAATATTATTACATTGCGCATAAACAGAACAGTTTTTACGTTTTTAATAATCTTTAATTTTTTTTCTTAGCTCACAGGCTATACAAAAAAAAATGGCCGGCCTAGATATGGGTCCAGTGACCACTGTTTGCTCTCCACAAGACTAGATGACTCCTAAGTTCCCTACCAACTTTCAAAATCTTCAGTTTTCTGGATTAAGCAATCTCTAAAGCTTCCTCCATATAGAGCTTGACCATCTCTATTTGATGTTGAATGTTTTCTCTATAAAAGATTTCTCAAAAGATTTAAGGGATGAAAATAGGCCAGGACAAGGATTCGTGAATGAATTGTAAGATCCAAGATCTGTCATTATCAGAACAAATGGCTAATCCAATTTTTAAAAAATGAAAAATTCTTGAATTGTAGACTTTCAAGAAATTTTTGCCTAAATATGTTTGTCAAAATGATGCCAAAATAATAAGAAAATACCCATCCCAAATTGCATCATTTAATGCATATGAGCTCAAAAGGAAACAATAAGAATAGACATATTTCTGGAGAACATTAGTTTGCCCTTTATGCTTCACAAAATTATAGTAGCTGAAATGAGAATCTTGGTTTTGTAATATGTTTTAGTTCCCTACCACCACCACATTGAATTTTTATAATTTAAAGATTTTTCTCTGTGTGCAAAGAGACAGATAAAATAAAAATTACATTCAGCTCCACATTTATACCTCATACATGTTGAATGGATATGAGAATATAAAAAGATTGTAACAGTTTAAGTTTACTCTTTCCACATATTCGTACTAATAGTAGCAAAGCTGACAAGTGTCACAATAGACTCAAACCCAGGTCACAAGATCATAAAATATTGGATTTTTTTCATTTTAGAATTTTTTTTAATTCAAGGTACAACTTGAAACCTATTACTTAGGGACATAGTCAATGAAGAAATTTGTTTTGCTTAATTCTGTTAATTTTTACCAGGGTTTTGTTTTTCTTTCTTTTTCAATTGAGGGGAGAGAGGTGAGAAAGATCAGTTTGCATTCATTGAAAAATAAAATTAAGTTAAAAGAAAAAATAAGGTGTTTCGGATTTGACATGATAATAATACAAATCTCCTTGGGGGGGGGGGGAATTACAATGATTAATTTGTTTCTCCATAACTCTGATAAAGTTGTATAGTTAGTAGGGAGACATAGTCATTAAAGGTATTTACTGTAGAGAATGTCCAGTGCAGTGTACAGATCAGAGAAATTGCATATAAATGATGAGGTTCCCTAGATGCTCCCATTTGCCAATGACATTATGCTAATTGTGTCAAACCTCAGAATATCATAGGGCCTCCCAGATCAGATCCATCAATACTCAAAAGAACTTGGCTTAATTATAGACACAGGAAAAAAACAAGTGAATGAAGAACATGTGTTTTTCAAGCTATAATGTACTGTTAGATCGCCTTGTGAGCTGGTTCATTAGTACATCTGTCTTGTGTGGATACTGTGGATAGAACTAGCCCCAAAGTTGACTAACAAGAGTAAGAAAGGTTGCATTTGAGAATTGTTTAGTGACCCTAAGGTTCTTTCTGTACCAAATGCCCATGTTTTCAAGCATGATAACACACACTGTAATTCCAGCTACTAGGGAGGCTGAAACTGCTGGCTCTCCTCAAGAGTTCTGAGTACAGTAGATTTGTTGATTAGATGTCTGTCCTAAGTCTAGCATGAATATGGCAATTGCTCAGGACCAAACTAAGGAAGAGAGACCTAGATCATATCAGAAGCAGAACAGGTCAGAATTTTTATGTCATGAGTTATGTGAAACTAAGCTTTTATATCCTGGATGATATAGGGACACCGAGCCTTTAAATAATAAAAAAGTTAAAGCCCATTCTTTTCTAATGGCATTATGTCTGCATGCCTACAAATCATGGATTATCCCCATTTTTTAAAAAGAATTAAAATTGTGATTCACCCAAAAGACAAGAGAGAGCTACCTGTTAGATGTGAGTAGACTGTATAATACCAATGAAAAATTGTACAAAAGTGGTATAAAAGTTGTCATCAGAGGGATATATGGCCAGAAGAGATGTGGCTTGGGCAATGGATAATCCTATAGGACATATTACAGACTTCATTTCCATCCAACATCAGGACATTTAGTGGAAGGCTACCAACATATTGGGTGAATACAGAGAAGAATTATAATGCACCAGAAGGTGCAAATGGGTTGTGATCTGAACCAGTTTTAGGTACTATATCTAAGAGCACTGACTTTGAAGTCAAAGAACCTTGATTCAGAGTTTACCTGTGATATTTCACACTCCTATAACTTTAGGCAAATCCATTAACTTCACTGGATAATTCAGTTTCTTCATCTGTTAAAAAAAAAAAAAAAGGTGGGGGGGGAGTGGACTAGATCATGGCTTCTTAAATTTTTTCACTCACAACCCCTTTAACCTAGAAAAATTTTTACATGACCTCAGGCTTGTATATGTAAAATAGGTTTACAAATCAAACATATGATAATAAATCATAATTTTGTGACCCCCACATTGTTACAAGACCCCATGTAGGATCATTATGAAGCTGGGGGTGAGATAACCTTTCAGGTACCTTCCAGGCCAAAATCTCTGTTCTGATTACATTACAAATCCAGGAAATTATTGAAGTATTAGAAAGCAAAATAACTCAGACTAGTTGAATGCCATAATCTTGGTAATATATATTTTCATCTACCTCAATTTTTTCCAAAAACAATAATTTTAATATTTTCATTTGAATAATTACAAATGTTACAAAGAAGGCAGAACTCTTTCAGGATTAACTCCAATTAATACTAGTTTATCTGCAAATAGGAATGTTTGAAGAACAGAAATAATAAGGAAACTTGCTCTTTGGATTCTGAATAAGACATCCACCAAGATAATAATAATAATAATAATAATAGCTAATAACTATGTAGTATTTCAAGATCTACAAAGTGCTGTGCTCTACAAATATTATCTCATTTTATTCTCACAACAACCCTGGAAAGAAGTTATTCTTATTGTTTCCATTTTACAGATGAGGAAGTTGAGGCAGACAGTGGTTTGCTCAGGATCACACAGCATATAAGAATGTGAGGCTATATTTGAACTCAGACCTTCACGATTCCATTTCGCACTCTATCCAAGGTGCTACTTGGCTGCCTAGTGGGTATTGGTGAACCATAAGTGAACATATGACTCTGGGTTTTATGATTTGCTTGATGTGTTAATGTTCAGAAGTCCTTTGAGCAAAGCTATTTCCATTGTTCTGTCTGTCATAATTTTGCATAATTTCAGCATATATAGGTGAAATGATTGGATTATATAGAGTTAAAGCTAGAGGGAGACTGAGAGGTCCAACAAGTTCAACACTCCTTTTTTACATATAAAAAAAACTGAGGCTCAGAGGGATTGCTACCTGCCAAGGGTCACAAAGCTAATGAGATCTCAGGAAGATACCCTTATTTGAAGAGAATTGCAAAGTGGCATTCTTTGTCCTGCTGAGTCAAATCCTTATTTTTAAGCCAAAAATAGCAGAATCTTATATACACCTCAAACAATTGTGTAACTGGATCAGTCACTTAAACTCTCCTAGGCTCAGTTTCCTCATCTGTAAAATGGGACTAATAATAGCAGTCATCTCACTGGGTTATTTTGAGTTCCAAAAGAGAAAACATTCATTTAAAAAACAAACAAAAAAAAAACCCTTTGCAAACCTTAAAGCAATATGTAAATACAATTATGGTGATGCAATCTGTTACAGAAAGTGTTCTTTTCTCTCTGGGAACAGTAGGCTGTGAGCCATTCTTTCATTTAACTGCAACTCTTTTATTTTCTGGTTTTATTTATTATAAGGCTATCAGTGTGAATGTGGTTCCATTCCTTCAGCAGTTCATTAATCCTTTGGTCACTAGATAATGATTGCACATTGAGAGAACTGATCATTAAATTAATGTTGATAGATGGTCTAATAACTAATTCATAGCACCATTTTCTACTGCTCTGGCATGGACACTGCAATAACAAAGGGGGCTAACAAAGACTAAAGAATATTTTCTATTTCTGTAATCCTAGTTCATTCTGACCAAAATATTCATCACCTCTTGGCTGCCCTTCTAGCAATGAACATCCTACCCCTTAGGATCCTTTTCAAATCATAGAGAGTCCTTCCAGAAGTTAAACACTTAAAATGGTGAAAACAAATAAACAAAATACAAAATAAAATAAATAAGAAAACAAAATAAAAAATAAGCAACCTGTCTGGGTTTGCTATTTCTGGCTTAAGCTACAGATATTTAGAGTTGGCAGCTAGGTGTTGCAGAAAGCCATTGAATATTTTGAGGCAGGAGTGTTACATGATCAAATCTATACCTGCAGCTGTGTGGAAATGGACTGAATAAGGGAAAGTCTGGAAGAAAGAAGAACAATTCCTGAGAAGTGTATGATGTCCTAAATTATAAACTTAGGAGGTTCCAGATGAGTGGTCATCAGGTTGCAAAGTGAGTAGAGAGGAAAAGTCAAATGGGATTTTGATATTGAAAGGATATTTGATTTTGATATTGAAGGGATAGAACTGGTAAGAACTGACCACTGATTAGATATGAGGAGGTAAAGGAGAAGGAAGAATCAAAACAACGTGACATAAGAGAAAGAGAGTTCCAACTTTCGTGTCAAATGACCTTGCTTCAGGTCCTGTCTTTGAGGTTCACATTTGTAATCCTGGACAAATCATTTAACTTTCTACACTTCAATTAGTCAAATGAGAAGACTGGTTGAATGGAAGGTCATTTGAGCAAACTCTAGTTTGATTGTCCTATGACTAAAAGTTATTAATATTGGTACCTGGATGAGAAATGCTTAAATACCCATTATTTTAAAGAAAGTTTTAAAGATTTGAAAAATAAACACATACATGTGTGTATGCATGCATATGTGTGGATAAATACACATATGTATTTATAGTAATACATACATACTAGATATGTATTTATATATATTATATATACTCTATATTTTGTATGGATATGTATTGTATATGTACATTATATACACGTGTATATGTACACATATTTGTGTGTATATATATGCATACATGTAGTGTATATACACATGTGTATACACACATGGCACCAATTGCCATGGCTATATTTTACATATGGAATTCCTTTTTTTAGTCCCTCAGGGATTAGGACAAACAGAGACCAAGATGCTGGACAGCATGGACCTTTGTGACATTAAGAATAGACAGGCTGGTCTTTAATCTGCCTCTAGCTTCATGTTCACATTTATAATAAGGGCACTATCTTCCATTGCTGGATCTGAGAGAAATAACAGTTTTTGAATAAAATACTTATTGAGCTAATTATGACCCTGTAAGAGAAACTTGCAGATTTGAGTTACAGAATACTAGTCCGACTAGATATTCCCAGGAACAAAGCTGGTTGCAAATATATTTACTCAGAATTGAAACAAATGAGAAGTTAATGAGAACTGAAGAGTTACATGACTGAGAGAGCTTGCCAAGCAAGTATATGCATTCATTGGGTAAACACTATTAGTCTATGAAATTATATGTGCAACTAGACAATCTCTGATCCTTCCATAGATTGCTAAGCCAAAAAAAAAAGAAAAAGAAAAAAAAGCTATATCCTTCCATCAAAACAATGGAAGGATTATAGATTGATTATTTACTCTAGTCCAACCATATTACAGATAAAGAAACTGAGTCTGAGAGAGATTGAGCATGTTATAACACCACTTAAGTAGTTAATAACAGGAACTAGAACCCAGGGGTTCTAGAATCTTTTCACTGCACCCACATTGCCACTCAGGAGTAGTGTCATTGTTTTGTTGATATTTGTTGTTCTTCATACTTGTAGAGGACCAAACATAGCATGATGATGTCAGGGTCAATAAGTTATATAGCTCCTATTATGTGTCAGGCACTTTAAATATATATCATATGATATAACAACCCTGCAAGGTAGGTGCTGTTATCCTTATATTTTATAATTGAGGAAACTAAGGGTATGTGCTATTATTATCTCCATTTTATAATTGGGGAAACTGAGGGGAACAGATCTGAAGTGACTTATCCATACTACTACACAGCTGGTAAAAGTCTGAGGCCGCAGTTAAGCAGGCCCTTTTAACTCCAGGTTTAACACTCCATCCACTGTATCACCAGCTGTCTCAGAATTAAAGTTTGTGATAGCATTGCAGAAAATAAAAATGAAGAAAAGAGTGTCAAAGAAATATTTTAAAAAAATAAAGTGAAATTCAGAAAGGGACACAGAGAAGCTGAGTAGGTTTGGTACTATTGTGCTTAATTTGATATATACTTTTAAAAACAAAGTAATATAAAAAAATATATATAGATGTATATGTATATACATACACATGTATTTGTTTCTGTTCTTTGTTTATTGGAAATGTTTGTATTGATTTTGATATTTCAGTCCATAAGTTTTTTAAAGTATGTATATTTTTAAATCTAATAGGTTTTGTTTTCAGATCTTGAAAAGAATGCTTTAAAGTCTAGATATCTTAGAAAAAATTTTGACATAAAAAGGATAATTCTACAGATAAATATGCAACATTAGTAATAATAAAATAGTTTGTTAGTGTGGCATTTTTACCCAAGAATGTAAAGCATTGCTTTGTAGTTTAAAGTCAGTAAGGATCAGCCAACCATTGCTACCTCTAGCCAAAGGAAACTGTCAATTCAAGTTAACTGAACTGGAATTAAGAATTTTGGAATGTTTATTTTCCCCAGTTAGTTTAGCCTTTGAACTAATCTGGTTTCTTTCCCTCTGGAAATGATAAATGTTACAAACGGGTCTTGAACGTTTTCCTCTATTTCATCTTCAGGTCATTGGCAGGACAGAATTTTTTGGAGAGACCAGGGAAGGAAGTCTCCTAGTCTCATCAGAAATGAGTGGTGGCCGTATTGTGTGGGTCCGAGTTAGGGAATTGTTTTCCTTTCCTTAAAGATGCCTGGGAAGATTATAGCATGGATTCTTTTTGGAGATCTGGTTTGAACTTATAATGTTTAGTCTAGTCAAGGAGGTTGAGCAAATATACAGTTCTCTAAATCTTTTCATCTGCTATAACTGTTAAAGGGGGTTTCATTTAAACAATTGTCAGTCATTGTCAGTTTCAACAAGAGTGATCGTTTTTTTTTTTAGGCTTTTGAACTCCCTATATGAAAGATGACAATAACTTGGATCCTTCCAGATTTAGCAAAAGATGAGAACTGGTCCTTTTGTTGACTTGTTTAATCCATTCAGCTCGGAGAGCAGTTTTCATGTGGAGTTTAGCCTACTGGGGTATTTAATGTTCATTTCCATAACATCTCATCTTTGTTATAAAAGGTTTATTCTTCGACTAATGCTGATTGAATTTTGCTTGGATCATCTGTCCTGTCACTTGTCCATACGCAGTAGTGAACTATATCCCAGTCTGTAAATTCAGTCCAACTATGTGGTAGAGAAGGCATGATAGTGGGGTGAGGGAACTCTACTGTGAATCAAGCAGTCTGGTCTTTAGTATCTATTTTACAGCTAACCATGTATATGGGTTTGGGTAAAAGGTTTGCTCCCTTTGGGCTTCAATTTCTTTTACCTAGTTCATCTTTTAACTTTTATTCATTCATTTTATTTTTATTCATTGTAATTCATTATAATTTTATTCATTTTTATTCATTCTTTTAACTAGTTCATCTCTTAAGATCTGTTACAACTATAATATTCTTGGCTCTCTGCTGTGGGAACTAGGGTGGAGGGATGCTGGTTACCCTTGTTCTTTCCTTCCTCCTCTTTCTCAAATATTGTTACCTGCCAATTCTATTCAGTAAACATTTATTGAGTGACAATTATATCCAAGACATTGTGTTGAGTTGGGCATTCAAAAATTAAAAACACATTAGCATTCATTATCAGGAAGGGGTTATGTAGACACATCTTTGTTAGGGGGAAAGTACATAGAATATATTCAAGGTAAAGGAGAGATCTAAGCACTATAACTTTAAGAAAACTTAAAATTGGAAAGGTCCCATTCATTCAACTAGAAGAATCAGAGAAACTTTTATGGAGTAAGTAGCATTTGAGCTGGGCCTTGAATTAAAGAAAGAACTTCAAAAGGGAGAGGTCAAATATTCCTGTCATAAAACACGGTTCCTGCAAACGTATAGAAACAGGATGACAAGGGAAGTAATCATGATAGTTTGTGAAGAAGAATAATGTAAAATGTGGCCTGAAAGGTAAATTGAAGCCAGGTTATAGAACATCTTGGGTACCAGACTAAACAAATGATGTTTTAATTCTATTGACAGTAGGGAGTCACTGAATATTTTTGAGAAGGGTCAAAAAAGCCTCTAATATGAGTATGAGGAAGAGTATTTTGGCAGCTACATGAAGTTTGGATTAGCACAGGGAGATTAGAGACAGGGTACAACTTAAGATGCTTTCATCTAGTCTAGGTGAAAGATAATGAGGATTTGGTAGGGCAGAAGTAATGGATGCAGGAGATATTATAAAGTTAGCATTAGTGAATTCAAATTATTATTGTTGGTAATAATAATAATAATATTTAGATAGCTCTTACTATGGGCCAAGCATTATGCTAAGTACTTTACAATTATTATCTCATGTGATCCTTCATAACAATCCTAGGAGGAAAATGATATTACTATCCCCTTTTTGCAGTTGAGGATGACAGATGGAGATTAAATGACTTGCACACAGCTAGTAAGTGTTCAAGACTGAACTTAAGCTGAGGTCTTTTTGACAGCAGGCCCAGTGCACTATCCACTGCTCCAGCTGGCTATCTAAAAATATTGCTTCTCATGGATAATGTTACCCAGAAGTGGGTCTAGAAATGCAATCCCTTTTCCTTCTGTAGTCACTGATCTTAGCAGAGAGTAGCAATCCTCCACAATTTAAGACCTGCCCCTATAAAATATGAGCAAAGAAAATGGAAGTCGGCAATGTGTTAGCACTAACAGACCCTTAAAAAAAAGTAATATTCTGTGACTTCATTACTAAAATTGCTTGAAGGTAAATTGGTATCAAGTGTATTATATTTTGCATTAGTTGCACTTAAGAATCTTTAGCAAAAACATTGCTTTGCATTTCCTTCCCTTCTGTTTGAAATATGAGATCATCCCATTGGCATCGATTACATCCAGCTTATAAGGTTTCAGCTTTGTGTTGGTAAACACTTTGCAAGTAGCAGGATTTCACGTACAGCAATTACAGATATGTTCATAATGGTGCTCCCCTCTTCTTCTCAGTGATGAAGAAATAAGCAATCAATTGAAAACCCGGAGTTTTGGAGAAAATATAGTAAACCTCAACTTATCCAGAGCATGCTTCAATTAGAGAATGATTAAGGGGAGGGATTATTAATCTTTTGGGGGGGTTACCTGGACCCTGTGGAAATCTGATGAATTCTATAGTACCTTTCTCAGAATGTTTTTAAATACCTAAAATAATACACAGAGGATTATAAAGGAAATTAGCTATGTTGAAAGAAATCATTTTTCTCATCCAACCTCATAGACCCCAAAAAACTATCTGTAGATCCTTTAGGGGTTCAGGGACCCCAAATAAAGAATCCTTAGCCTTCCTAATGAAAGACTTTATGTCTTTCCTTCCTGTGGTGGGGTGGGGCTGGAGAAAGGAAATAATATAATTACCTTGGCATGCAATGCAATGATATCACTTAGTACATTTTTAAACATCCTTAGGTTTCTCATTTCTATCCTGGGAGTTATATAGAGAAGAGAACCTGGCTAATAATGACATTTTAATCCACTGAAATAAGTACGGTCACCTCTCAATTACTCAGACCAGTGGAGGAGAGTATTAGGATGGTTAATCACATTCCAT
>JAJPUD010021126.1:0-21649 GCA_023553655.1 Myrmecobius fasciatus | reverse complement strand
TAATTTTGGGGTCTCTTTCAGGAGGTGATCGGTGAATTCTTTCAATGCCAACTTTGCCTTCTGATTCTAAAACATCAGAGCAATTCTCTTTCATGATTTCTTGGAAACTAGCATCCAGGTTCTTTTTTTCAACATGGCTTTCAGGGAGTCCGATAATCCTTAGATTGTTTCTCATAGATCTGTTATCCAAGTCAGTTGTTTTTCTTAGGAGATATTTCATATTTTCTTCTATTTTTTCATTTTTTTGTTTTTGTTTGACTGATCCTTGAAATCTTATTGAGTCATTCATTTCAATTTGTTCAATTTTAATTTTTAAGGTATTATTTCCTTCAGTTATCTTTTTTAGCTCCTTTTGTAACTGGCCAATTGAATTTTTTGGTTCATTGAATTCTTTTTCCATTTTGCCAATTTTATTTTTCAGTCAATTGTCTTTTTTCAATTCATTAATTTTGTTTTTCAGTGAATTGTTATCTTTTTCCAATTCACTATTTTTATTTTCTAGTGACTTGGTGACTTTCCAATTCACCAATTTTGTTTTTCAGTGAATTGTTGTCTTTTTCCAATTCACCAGATTTATTTTCCAGTTTTTCACATCTCTGTTGCAGGGCGACATTTCCTTCTTGCACTGCTCTCAATTTATTTCTCCATTCTTCTTCTAGCTCTCTTTTGAGATTCTTTATGCAATCTCCCAGGTAAGCCTTCTGAAAAGGGGACCAACTCATATCTGCCTTTGTGATTTCATCTGGGATTGTTTTCAGAATCTCAGGATCTGGGGTCTGCCCTGCTTTCTCTCCGTAAAAGCTGTCTATGGTGAGCACTCTCTTCTGCTTTTTAGTCATGGTTTTGAGCTGGGGTATTAGTCACCAGCAGGGAATTCTGCAGCAATTTTAAGTTGCCCTGGGGCAGTTTGCTGAGTTGACTTCCAGTCTGGAGCTGCTTGTGCTAGATCCACACTAGGACCATGCTTTAAGCTGCTCTCAATCCACACTTTACCAAAGGTAGATCTGCCACACCACCTGCCCGCAAGTAGAGCAAAGTGGCCCAAGCCTCCCAGGGACTTACTGGCAGCCTAAAATCTTCTAGTCCTTCCCAGCCTCGGACTTGCACCCCGGCTGTGCACTGGCGTCTGAGCACTCGCATCTGAGTGCTGGGAGCTGCTTGATCCCCTGCCTATCTAAAACTGACCTCGGTAGCTCTTTCAAAGTAGATTGTTGATAAAAGAGCGTTGTATTCCAATTGTTTGGTGGAGCCCTCACACCAGAATCAGTTCAGAGGCTCAATTTGTCTGGGTCTGAGGGAAGGTCTCAGGAGCTCACAGAGAACGCTGTCTGCAGTTCGCCATCTTAGATAGCTCTTATTTTCTTGAAGAGACCTTTTGTTTTTCCCATTATATTGTGATTCAAAATAAAAGGAAATATCAAATCATTGCCATATCTTTGGAAAAAAAAACTCTATGGATAATGTTAAAATGATAAAGGGGATGACAATTGAATGTGAGCCCCTCAGGTCAGATTGTATCCAATATGCTTTTGAGGATGAGTGAAAAACAACTACAGTAGTTTCAGTACTAATGAGGTAGGTGGACCAAAGCCAAAAGAAAATTCCAATATGTGTGTGTATGGTAATTAAAGGAAAGTTTGATATTGTGAAGATTAATATAGTACTGGAACCTGGAATGTAAGATCTAGGAATTAAGGTAAGATGGGGTACTATTTTGTGGGAGTTTAGAGGTGGACATGGGAGAGTTATGATCATTTGTTGCTTACTCAGCCATGTTAGCTACTGAATATTATAGAAACTTTTTAAACAACCCCAATGGTGCTTCTTATACATGGACACCACCAGATAAACTAGAATGCTTATATATTTTGTGACTAAATATGGAGATACCCTATACAGTCAATTAAAACCAGACCTATAGTTGACTGTGGATAAGATCACGAGTGTCTTATTGGAAAATTCACTCACATTTTTTTGAAAGTATGGAAAACCATCAGACCATATAAGTATGACCTAAATAATATCTTTTATGAATATAAAGTGGATATGATGAATAGGTTAAGAGACATGCTCTGGAAGAAAGAGTGACTAAAAATTATTGGCAGAGGGTCACAATATTGTACAGGGGGTAGCAACAAAAATATTCCAAAGAAAAAAATAAACAATAAAGGAAAATATTTATTTTGTGAGAATACACTAAAAATGAGGAATGAAGGAATACAAAAAATAAATAAAAAGCCATACCCAATTGAATACAGAAGTCTAGAGAATGTCCAGGTTTTCATTTTGCTACTTAATTTCTTATCATTATTTATTAATCATTTAACATAAATGAGCATTTATAAAGGTAGATTTACAGAAAATATCTAGCAATAATTAAGTACAAAAAAAAAAATCTCACACCTACCTCCTCCAGCACATGCTATTCTCCAAACAATGGTCCTGTAAGAATGTAGGTTCAATTGTGAAATGCCTAATACAAATATTTCTTCCATCACTAATTACAGCTATAAAATCTAA
The DNA here is from genome assembly GCA_023553655.1 of Myrmecobius fasciatus. Taxonomy (NCBI): domain Eukaryota; kingdom Metazoa; phylum Chordata; class Mammalia; order Dasyuromorphia; family Myrmecobiidae; genus Myrmecobius; species Myrmecobius fasciatus. The sequence continues at coordinate 19,129 of JAJPUD010021126.1, read as the reverse complement.
TGAAATTAAAAGTGAATAGAACTATATCTATATTTATGTATTCATGTTGTATCCATGTCTGTACTTATCTTGTCTTTTTTGTCATTTTATTATTAGTAGCAGACAAACCTTCCTGGCAAATATGAGCATTTACATATATGGGAAATAAATTTTGAAAATCATAAACCATACCCTCCCAAATTCAGCAGCAATTTTGATTCCTGTTTCTCATAGCTATACCTGTGGGACCTTTCTGCCTAGTGGGTATTATTTCTGTAATGTAATAATAATTTCAGAAAAAAACAAGGCTATTAATTATTTAATTGCATTAATACTCAAGAAACCACACAATTAAAATTAATTCTATGTTATTTTTACAGATAATAGTATCTATAGATCTTCTACCCCTGCCCAATAAACTAAATGTAAAGGAAAGTGTACATAAAAAAGTAAAAAGAAAAATATTATGCATGTATTAAACTAGAATTTCAGTTTATCATGGATACTATAATATGACTTTTATCTTTTAGACACAATACGAAGGTGATTGTTTTAATTTTTTATAATCATTAAGACATTTCTTTTGACATCTTGAAAGTACAAGGAAAGGCAAGAAACATATAAAAGAGGAACATTTTTAATATGGTGATCAGTGTGTTATATTTTGTTTAAGAAAAGCAAAGCCATGACTTCCAGATTATTTAAATGTGAGATTTTTACATTGCAGAATAATAACAATGAGTATCTATTATTACTATAATATAAATAACAAGAGTCAACAAATGTCACTATAAGTTTTGCAAAATAATTTACATATGTTTTCTGAATATGCTATTATAATCTAGCCACAATAGCATCAAAAACAATTTATACATAGTGTGACATCTTTCATAGAGATGATTTTGTCTAGCTTAAAACAGTATAATTTCTCTTAGACAGATTTGAATGTAACTTTCAAATTTAAAAGAGTCATAATAAAACAAAAATTTAATTCCTTTACCTATCATCAAAACACATAAAACAGCTTCTTCGTGTCATAGAAATTTTGTCCAATAATATCAAAATGCAAATAGATGATGCAGATGAAGATGTGAAATCAGGAAGGCTTGAGTTAAAATATAATTTTAGATACTAGCTCTATGATTGAACATTTAACTACTGCCTGACTCAGTGTTTTGCAAATCTTAAAACACTATAAATGCTAGTTCATATTATTGTGATTGTTATCATCAATAATTAATTGTGGTATAAATTCAATAATTGTAACCTCAGTAAAAAAAGATTGAAAGTTATGATTTTAAATTTAGAGATCAAATGGTCTTTTCTAGGGAAGACAATGCTTTCAAGCACATCTTTTCAAGTGTGTATGTCAAGGCATATATCCTGAAGTAGGGGAATGGGAAGAACATATTTAAAAAACTGAACACTACATGGGAACAACAGTTATATATATATCTTTCTATCTGCTACTGGAATTTTTGGAAAGGTATTTCCATTTATTTAATCTATAGAATATGAGTTTATATTCTAACATTTTAGGCAATTAATAACTGCTTGTTGACTGAATTATCAAATATTTAATCATTGTATCCGCATTAGTCATATGGAAAATTAAAAAGAAAAGAAAAGAAAAATAGTAAGATATTGATCCCAATATTATTTCCATCCACCTGAAATTTATTAAAATATAAGAAGAATAAAAATAATAGTATCTAATTTTATATAAAATTACACATTTCATTAGTGGCAACAGGAAATTCATGTGAGAACCTCTGATTTTATTCATACTGTTATTTTATAAATCCATACAAAAACCCACTCAAAATGGAAAAATATTTTGAAATTCATGGGCTTAAGTAATTTTAAATATCTGCATGCATGCCACAAGTAATATCTCAAAGATAAAAATGCATAAAGTGGTAAAAAGGAAGGATGGATGGCTTATCTATATGACTCTAGTTAAAATCAATAAACAACTCAAGGTCAAAATCTGTATTTACTATGTGTAGATTTTCCTAAGCATATATATTTCTTTGAGTATGTACCTTATACAGACACAGACACAGACAAACACAGAGACATATACATAGATATGTAGAGGCAAAGAGAGAGAGGGAGACAGAGATACAGAGAGAGAATTGAATGTGACTTCCAAGTTTTAAAAAGTCATAATAAAACATTTTAATTAAAATTAATGAGAATTTGTCCAATAATATCAAAAGGCAAACAGATGATGCTGTGGATTAAGATATATTCAAAGTCTTGTTTATCCTTTCTCAGGTTGTTCTTGTAGGCATATTTGTTCGTGGACTGCCAAGTTGTTCCCAGTCACATGACCACAAGTGTCAGAAGCATGTCTATTTTGGCAGGAGTTTTAATCTAATTTTTTGTGGAAACAGAAGTGCTACAGTTTGTGGAAGGTATGGTCTTGAGCTGGGCTACATTAATGAATGTTTATTTGTGTACATACACATATACAAACACATATATTTATGTTACACATTTTTTTTCAAACAGAAGTATCTACTGTTGATTTTATATGTACCCTTAATATACATATATAAACACATATAAACACTCATATACATGCACAGTATAAATACACATACTCTTATATACATATTCATATACATACTCACATGCATATATATGCATATTTATGTATGTGTATATTCACATTATGTGTGTCTGTGTGTGTCTTTGTGTGTGTGTATACTTGTAATTCCACCATCAAGAGTATTTTGGCATTTCTATTACTCACATATATTTTGGTGATATAAGTTAGATAATTCACCAAAATCTTTTCCTTACATGAGTGTATCAGATGCTCATTATAATTAGTCTTTATTTAAAAAAAGAAAAGCAATGCAGTTTAATAGACTAAGAAATTAGGCCAGTGCTATCTCTTTGAGAAACTATTATGATTTATGAAAGTATCATTCATTAAGAAGGAAACATTAGAATTAGAAAGTATTTAGCATTTAACTTCACCAAAATAAAATGTGAAAATTTAAGTGTAATTAGCAAGTGACATAGAGACTTTCCAATGTGTCAGCATTTCCTTCTACATAACTTCTTAGTTATAGATCTTTATATTTGAAGGAGGGTATATAAAATGGCCTGTCTGAGTTTCTAGATTCAATAGCCATCAATCACAAAACAATGAATGGACTACCAAATTGTGAATCTCAGGTACTTATTTTACCAATTGAATAACCCAGCTGTCTAAATCTTCCAAGAGATAAGATGAGTAGAACTGATCAGATCAACTCTCTAGCACATTGCTTGGCAACTGAACTAGAAATGACTGACCCAATCAGATATGAGCAACTTGTGGTCATATAATAAATTTTATACCTAGTATTAAATGTACATTTTGCTTTAGATATATAAAACAAAAGTTCCAGATTTGGTTAGGGATGCACTTAAAAAGTTGAGTGAGACCTAACTTGAAACAATTATTTTCACCTTTCCACTTTAAGTAGAGAAATCAGAATTTTCCAATGTTTGTGCACCACTGACTTGACTGGTATTTTCATTTCTATAACTCGCCTAAAGCAGTCATTCTTTTTTTGTGGTCCATTTCCCCTCAATCTATCTTTAAACTGGCAATTGCAGTTCCTAAAAGAAAAACAACTGTTCCATGTCACTATTCCTAGGCTTCATCTAAGTAGTAACCCTTCTTTGTGGCTTCTAACACTGAAGCTTTTAAGGTTTCCAGGAATGAATCAGCCTCAAATACATGAACTCAACTAACATTAACTAAAATATTTACAAAAATTTCTAAGCAAAAACCAAATCTCACTTCCTCATTTATGCACTTGAAAACCAGAGTAGTTAGGCAAACATTTAAGGAAGTCATGCTGCCAAGACAATTCACGAATTAGGATTTGATATCCACTTTCTCTTTAAAGAATTATCTATGAAAAAAATCCATCAATGACTGTAGCATTTGTGTTAAAGTATTACTTCCAGTGCTGAATTGGGCTGTCACTCTATGCAGGATTTACCTCTTACTAGGCATGGAACCTCAATGAAACACATTTATCTGATGCTCTGCATTTTTTATATATTCTTATATTTTTCCTATATTCAGATAGACCAACTGTCTTCAAGTATATACATTATATTTTACATCAGCAAGTAGCAATAGAAAAAATAATATATGCTTTCTCCTCTTTTTTCATCTTGGTACTAGTTTCACATAGAAATAATGGAAAACTGCTCTATCAATTGTATAAATCAGAACCTATTTTCTTCAAAATTTTGAGACAGATCTTTGCCTTGGACAAGTGAACAGTCCAAGGTCAAATATTCTTATGTTGTCAATTAGTTTTCTTCACTGAAAAAGAAATCGAAAACATTTACTTGATTTCCTTTATTAATTTGACCAAATCATTTTTGTTATAATTTAATCAGCAAGAACTTATGAACTGCTTATAGTAGCCTAGGCATTATATTAGGTGTTGAAGATAAAAGGAATAAAGCAATGAAAACTTCAAGAAGCTTACTTTCTAATGGAGACCAAAAAAAACATACTTATATATTCATTCACACATGCATATACATATATAATATGTTAAGAATGCAGAATAGATATAAAGAAAATATGCAGTAGGTACTTATAAGGTAGTTAAGGAAAGAGGGCATAGCACTTGGTTATATCAAGATATACACAACGTAGAAAGTGGAAGGAAGAAGAGTAAGAGGGGATGGAGGATCATGTGTTATAAATGAGGAAATCACCAATTTGGCTGGATTTCAGAATATTCCTGGAAGATAAATGCACAATGTTACTGAAAAGTACAATGAGACTAGTCTGTGAAGGGCATTAAAAACTAAAATACAGAAGTTTATATTTCCTACTAAAAATAGGGAACTGCTGAAGATTATTGAGTAGAGAATTGATATGGTCGGATCTCAAAGTGTTTTCCTGAAACACTCAAGAGGCAACAGCTGCCTAGGATCCTTAAGGAGAATTTTAAAGATGCTTTTTTTATATACACAGCAATTAGTTCTCAGATTATCTATCATCTCCCTCTGCAAAACTGAGCTGGTTTTTAGAAATGTTTTGAGAGCAGTCTTTATTTTTCAATAAAAGAGTTTCTGCTTCTCTAGCATAAGGGGTTCCAACACCCAAAGAAACAGGGTTCACTAAACTGTATACAAAGATCCCGGTGATTACTAATCATATTAGAAAACCAGATTTTAACATTATCTATGTTTCATTTTTTGAATTTTATTTTTTCCGATTACATTTTAACCTTGTTCTGTTTCTAGGAGTGTTAGGAGCAGCATTGGCTGTTTCGTCTTTGACATCCATCCTCTATCAAATACCTTTAGAAGATTGTTGAAATATTCTCTATTTGGGAGAATCTTATTCTGGGATCTTTCACTTCTAGTGATCTTATAGAGAAAATGATCTTATAGAGTCTGGACAGCTACTGATTATTGCTGATAACATTAGCCATTTACAAAGGCATAAAGAATCTTCAAATAGAAGAAACAGCAGAATTTTCTTTAGGTCTAAAGGGCACATTTCTAAACATTGAAATAGGCAATGTTAGTGTTGCCATACCTGGAAAAAACAAATTAAGAAAGAAAGATCATGTTTTTGAGCAGCTGTTAACCTATTTTGCAGAATCCATGAGTAATATCATTGATGAAAAGGGTTCAGTTTATTCCAAAACTCATAGAAGAGTTGTTTTAAAGGTCCCTGGAGTCATTCTCAGAATCTTTTTGAACAAGTCTACATAGATTGATTTTTAAATTATGGATATCTTGCACCCATTGGCCATGGCCAAGTGAGTTGATGATGACAGCAGAACATCAATCATCATTAATTTAATCATTAATCAGAAATGATTTAATGATAGAATTGATGAAAAGAAACTATATTATGTCTATGTTTTTAATAATCGGAAAAGGCCTGCAGTCACCCAAATGGCAAAAATGCCAATTGCAAGTCTGATGTTATGTAGTATATCACTCTGATTATTGTTGCTAACTTGTAGGTTACCCTGTTGCAATTCTTTTCCCTTATTGTGTGTGTTACATTGTGGAATATTTCTGAAATGTTGGCAAACACACATCTTTCTATATTTTTTGTCATACTATTGCCTACAGTAAGGTATCTGTACTGCTCTAATGTTTCCCTTGTCATGAAGTGACTCCTGGTGAAATTATCGACATACCCTTCTATCTGTTTGAAAGGAAAAATAGAATAGATATTAATTTTAGTGGTAGCTCTGTGACTTGCCTTTACAGTTACTGTAATACAAACTAGTGGTGTTTATACTTACAGTTCAATAAATATCATTTCAATTTTCTTTACATCAATTTTAAATATTCCTTTTAAAAATTAATGTCCAACCATACATTGTTCCTAGTTTTGTATCTGAGAGGTTTTTTTTAAGTTTAAATCTGTTTTCATATGAGAAACTCTGCAGATATTTGAACATGGACATCATGTTTTATTATCCTCCTCTTTTCCAGGGCAAATATTACCAATTCCTTTGATCAATATCCATAAGATACTGTCTCTACCTTGTCAATTAATGTCCTTCCAAAGATGTAAGACCCAAAGCCAAACTAAATCCCCAGATGTATTCTGCTCAGAAGAATTAATAATTCTCTTGATGCTGTATATCATGTCTCTCAAATAGCCTATGATAGGATATTTTTTTGGGAGCTTATATAGTAATCTTGACTCATACTGATCTTAAAGTTAACTAAAACTCTTAGATTTTTCATAATTAATAATTATCTTGAAATAGATTTTAAAATATCATATATCAGACTGTATCCAGCCTTCAGTAATCTAAAAATAATTCACCTTAATAATTACAAGATGTCTATTATATAGACGATCAACTCACTTTATCTTTGCACAATCATTTAAAAGGAAACTTCAAAATGATTTACCATCTATTGGGAGACTTTACTTACTCCCATTGAAATGAAACTTTTGTTTTCAAAGTTATTGGTCATTTTTTTATTGCTATTTCCATTTTTCCCCATTAGTCCTCATCTTCTTTGATTCCTCTGCTGTATTTGACAGTACTATTTCCCTCCTTTTGAATACTTCTTCATTCTGGGTCTTTTATGATATTAATCATCTATTTATACTCTTACTTAAAACACCTTGCCCCCCAAATTATCTTCAATATAATAATATCAGTATTTAACAACATTCCATCTACTCCTCTTTTTCTCTTTGAAGGTTTTTTTTTTTTTTGGAGTGTGGAGGCTGAAAATGGTTTGTAGTAAGGGGTAGTAATAAGTCAAGGTCTGGATTTTAACTTTTGTTTACTATTTCTTGAAAAATTAAATTTCTTGAATTTCAAAAACATAAAAATGAACATACAAATTAGCATTTGAATCATAACTATTTATATATATGATATATAATTGACATTAAATAAAAATAAGCAAAGTAAACACAATGATTCAGAAGTAGCATGGGTTTGCAATTATAAAGGTCTAGATTCAAATCTGTTCCAGATGTTGACTACCCATCATATTCTGACCAAGACATTTTCTGTGTTTCAAATGGATTAGATTCAATGGCTTCTTAGATTCCCATCCAGCTCTAAGTTTATCACCCTGATTTTCTGAGAACAAAAATTGAAAGTTTTATAGATACCTCTGTTTTTTTCTTTTCTCAAATATTACAATTACCAAGTCACAAGTATTCTGTTATGAATTTAACATTTATTCATGCTTAGCTATTCCCAATCTCAAACTATACTGAAATATAGTAACCATTAAAACAATCTGCTCTTGAATAAGAAATAAAGTAGTTGATCAATTAAATAATTTAGGAACATAATAAACAGAAATAAATTAACATAGTAACATAGCATTTGATTAACACAAATACCCCAGCTAATGGAACAAGTTTTCAAAAAAACAAGTTTATCAATGACTGCTTGGGAAAAAATATACAGTACTCTGGCAGAAACAAGACATAGAAAAACATTCACAACATACAACAAGATAAAATAAAATGGGTACATTATTTAAGCATAAAGATTGATAGAATAAGTAAGTTAGGGGGCTGGAAAAACTGGCCTGTCAGATGTATGGAAAAGGGAAAAGTTAAAATTACCAGAAAGAGAACTAGAGAGAATCACAGAAGGTAAAAGGGATAGTTTTGATTACATAATATTCAAAAAAGGTTTTTTTGTGCAAACAAAGCCAATATAACCAAAATTATAAGGAAAGTAGAAAATGGGGGAAATTTTAAAGCAAGTTTCTTTGATAAAGATTTATTTCTGAAATATAAAGACAACTGTGCCAAATTTATAAGAATTCAAGCCATTCCCCAGTTGATAACTGGTCAAAGTAAAAGAACAGACAATTTTCAGTAGTAGAAATTACAGCTATTATTAGTCATATGAAAGTGCTCTAATCTCTAATAGAAATTAAATTTAGAGAAATTAAAATCAAAACAATTCTGAGATACCATCTCACACTTCACAATTCTGAAATACACATCTCAGTACTATTGGTGAAGCTTTGAACTAGTCCAATCAACTGTAGAACGATTTGGAACCACCCAAATGGCAGTGAAATTACACATATTCTTTGACCCAATAGTATTGTTACTGAGTCTATATCCTAATGAGGTGAAAGAAAAAAGAAAAGACCCCTATGAACAATAATATCTATGGAAGCCATTTTTGATGAAGATATGGAAACTGAGGGCTGCCTATCAGTTATGAACTGACTGAACAAAATATGGTATATGATTGTGATTGAATTCTATTGTTCTATAAAAAATGAGGAAAGGAATGAATTCAAAGAATCATGTTCACACACAATTACAGCAAAATTGTAATAATAATAAACAGTGAAAAGCTTAGCAATTCTAATTGTTACAATGATCTTCAGTTCCAAGGGACAATTACTGAAAAATTCTATCCAATTACAGATAGAAATTATTGGACTTTGAGTATAGATTCAAGTATATACCCCATTTATTTTTCTTGTTTAAATTTGTTTTGTTTGCAACATAATTAATGTGGGAAAATATTGTGTATAACTTAATTTTTATGATGGTTATCATACTTCTTGCTTTCTTAATGGGTGGGATAAAGGTTGGAAGAAAATGGGAGAGATAAAGGTTAGGAGAAAATCTGGAATAATTTTTTTTTAATGAAAAATGTTTCACATAGAAAAAAAAGTAGCAGTAGTTCTGTTAGTTTTTAACTTTTTGAGTTCAGATATTTATGAACACTGACTAATAATTATTAACTCTACAAGCTAAATAAATGATGTATGAATAAGTTTATACATATTTGTTGTTTTAGAAAGCTACATCATTGTTCCTTTTTTTTTTCTTCCTTTGCTAACTTTTCCAGGTTTCTTTCCTTTGGGAATGACTTTCCTGTATACTTTCTCACAATGTGATGTAATAAACATACTATTTCACAAACAGTAACCAGAGCAGCCCTCATTAATTTAAAGAAAGCAAACTGCACCACATAACTAGTTTATATCTGTTTTTCTGCTTCGAAATTGTTCTAAAGTGACATCTTGAAACATTGTTAATGAGATTATTTTATGCAAGAAATCTGGTAACAAGGTCATGTCAAATCTTATCCCTTGGAGATAATTATATGACAAAATAAATTATTTAATGGTAAATTTGTCTTTCAATAACATATATCAAAAATAACTAGAGAGGAAAAGATTGGGAGTTAGTGACAAATAAGTACATATATGCATATATACAAAAAATAGAAGTGTACATGTATATATTAGCAAATATTCATTGATGCTTATATAGTATTATATACATATGTATATATATATATATATATATATATCTCCATGTATTTATATATATATGTATATATATTCAATTTTAAAATAAAAAATAATGAAAATACTGGATTTAAATTTTATTTTTAACTTTGGAAATACTTTGAGACATTCATCAACTAATCTGTCATTATCTTCTATAGTACAGAATCATGCCTGACAAACTTTCTTCTGAATATGTATTTTTCATCCCAATGTCAATACAGCTATACTTTTTTAGAAAACTGCATTCTCAATAAATCATTTTCAGAATCACCTATAGCTGATTTTACTTGCTTCCATGTTCTTTTGAACATAATTAATTTTTACAATTTTTGTTTAATATTTTAAACACATAAAATTAAATATATGATATATAATGTGTATATATGTATATGTGATCTATATATTATATATTTGCATACATGTAATGTATAGATTGTGTGTATAGAACATTTTCTTAACTACATCATTTCTAAATTGATTGAGAAATTCATCCTAGAAAGTAAGAGCCATAGGTATATATCTGTATAGCTGCGATGGAGAGTAAAAGTATGCTTACCAATTTCCATGAAATTAAGTTATTGATGATAGAAATGGGTAGCCTTCACCCTGATCCCCTACCACAGGAAATTTTCAACCCTGTGAAAATTGTTTTAAGAAAAAATTCCCTTAGATAATTAGTTAAACTTCCCAGAAGGAGAAAATCAGTTATAACACAAATTTAGTATAATTTGCTGCTTTGAAATATAATTCTTCTGCAAGAACCAAAAGTAACACATATGTATATTAAAATGAAAACATCTTCAATCTAATGGATATGAGCACTTCCTCCCATAAATATTGTCTTAGCATAGGGGATGGTATGTGTTTAGGTCCTAAAAATTCATCAGTGTCTATTACTGATGGGCTAAGGTATTCTCCCTTTCAAAGTAATAAAAAATAATGGTGTTAGAGTAATATAAAAGGTCAACTACCATTAGTGGAACTAAAGGCATTTTTATGCCTGCATTTTCAAGCCATTAAATTATGAAGGTCAAAATAAAACTAGGAAAATATATTATATATTACTTTATCTACTAAGTGTTATTTGAGGTAGTTATGCCAATGTAGAAGTAGAAAGTAAGGGACTGCTGTTTTAAGCACCCATTCTATTATGGGATTATATAATCATGATATAGACTTGGAGGACTTTGGGAGGCCATGTAGTCCAACACCATCTTTAAACAGATAATGAAACCAATACCTAGGGAAATTATGTGACTTGCTCAAGGCTACATAGCTAGTAAGCAACAGAAGTGGAATACAAATGCAGCTCTGACTCCTGAATTAGTATTTTGCTCCCTACCCTGTATCATAGTGATTTCTCACACTATTACTTTGTATTTTTAATACTTTTAAACTCCCACAAAATTAAACTTATGGAATATATCTGGCTTGGAATATTTTTGTAATTGCATCACTTCTAAATTGACTGTATTTATATTTTCTGTATAATAAACATATCTTTGCACAAAAAAGCAGCCCTCATTAATTTAAGGTATTCATTAATTTAATAAAATATATTTTATTTTGGGGTGCTTTGATTTTTATTCATTTATTTCCAGAACACATTCTTATTTTCATTTATGTATTCATTCATTCATTCATTCATCTATTTATTTATTTTTAACTAAAGCTTTTTAATTTTCAAAAGATATGCATGGGTTATTTGTCAACATTAACTCTTGCAAAACCTTGTGTTCTGATTTTCCCCTTCCTTCCCCTCACTACCTTCCCCAGATAGTAAGTAATCCAATATATGTTAAACATAGTAAAAATATGTTAAATCAAATATATGCATACATATTTATACAATTATATTGCTACACAAGAAAAATCAAATTAAAAAGGAAAAAAAATGAGAAAAAAAATAGAATGCAAGCAAACAACACCAAAAAGAGTGAAAATGCTATGTGTTGATCCATACACAGTTCCCACAGTCCTCTCTCTGGGTATAGATGACTCCCTTCATCATGGTATTGTTGGAAGTGGTCTGAATCATCTTATTGTTGAAAAGAGCCATGTTCATCAGAACTGAACATCATATAACCTTGTTGCTGTGTATAATGATCTCCTGATTCTGCTCATTTCACTTAGCATCAGTTCATGTAGGTCTCTCCAGGCCTCTCTGAAATCATCTTGTTGGTTGTTTCTTACACAACAATGATATTCCATGACATTTATATACCATGATTTATTCAGCCATTCTCCAATTGATGGGCATCCATTCAGTTTCCAGTTTCAAGCCATTATAAAAAGGGCTGCCACAAACATTTTTGCATACATGGGTTCCTTTCCCTCCTTTAAGATCTCTTTGGGATATAGGGCCTGTAGAAATACTGCTGGGTCAAAGGGTATGCACATTTTGACAACTTTTTGAGCATAGCTCCAAATTTCTCTCCACAATGGCTGGATCCATTCACAGTTCCACCAACAATGTATCAGTGTCCCATCTTTCCCAAATCCCCTCCAACATTCGTCATTATCTTTTCCTGTCATCTTAGCCAGTTTGAGAGATGTATAGCGGGATCTGAGAGTTGTCTTAATTTGCATTTCTCTGATCAATAGTGATTTGGAGCACCTTTTCATATAACTAAATATAGTTTTAATTTCTTCATCTGAAAACTGTCTGTTCATATTCTTTGACCATTTATCAATTGAAGAATGGCTTCAATTTTTATAAATTTGAGTCAATTCTCTATATTTTAGAAATGAGGCTTTTTTCAGAATCTTTGAATGTAAAATTGTTTTCCCAGTTTATTGCTTCCATTCTAATCTTGTCTACATTAGTTTTGTTTGTACAAAAACTTCTTAACATAATGTAATCAAAATAATCTTTTCTTTTCAATAATGATTTCCAGTTTTGCTTTGGCCACAAATTCCTTCATTCTCCACAGATCTGACAGGAAACTAATATTTGTTCTAATTTGCTTATAATATCACTCTTTATGTCTAAGTAATGAACCTATTTTGGTGTCAATGCCTAGTTTCTGTCATACTAGTTTCCAATTTTCTCAGCAGTTTTTGTCAAATAGTTTTTTTTTCCCCAAAAGCTGGGGTTTATCAAACATTAGATTACTATAGTCATTGACTATTTTGTCCTGTGAATCTAACCTCTTCCATTAATCGACCACTCACTCTATTTCTTAACCAATACCAAATGGTTTTGATGACCGCTGTTTTATAATATAGTTTTAGATCTGGCATAGCTAGCTTAGCTTCATTTGCATTTTTTCATTAATTCACTTGAAATTCTTGACCTTTTCTAGGACCTATTTTTTAAAAGTATGTAGACAAAGCAATAATCTAGTTAATAGTAATTGACAAAAGCAGAAATGTCTTCCTTTCCCATAATTCGATTAAGACTTGAAATTGCATCCACTGAAATCCTTCCTTTGGATTAGTAATGTGAAAAGTGAGATTTTCCAAAAAATCTCTGTCATAGTTTATATTCAGAAGGTTAAGTGTATATCTTCTCCCATTAGTTCTTATTGTAAGTTTAGCACAGGTTCAATGACATGATTAAAATTTCTCTCTTTAAGCTAGCTTAACATTCTTTTTTTTTATTTTTTTATTTTAAGCTTTTTATTTGTATAACATATGTATGGGTAGTTCCCCAACATTGATCTTTACAAAGCTTTCCAATACAAATTTTACCCCCAGTCCCCTCCCCTCCCCTAGATGGCAGGAAGTCCACTACTTGTTAATAATGTTGAAATGCTTGAGAAGTTATGCAAGAAAAATCCTATCTACAAGAAAAAAAAAGAATCAGAGAAAGGCAACACAATGCAAGCAAATGTCAATAGAGATCATGAAAATGTTACATTGTGGTCCATATTTCATGTCCCTCTTTCTGGGTGTATATGGTTTTCTTCAGTGAACAATTGGAACTGGTTTGAGACAATTCTTTATTGCAGAGAGCCATGTCCATCAGAATTGATCATCATGTAATACTGTTGTTGCTGTGCATGATGATCTCCTGGTTCTGCTTGTTTCACTCAGCATCAGTTCATGCAAGTCCCTCCAGGCCTCTCTGAAATCGTCTAGCTTAACATTCAACTGCAAATTCCACATTGGTTTGGTATTTTACATAAGACCAGTTGACTACATTTAAGAATTGTGAGTCAATATCAGTCTTTTTCTTGTGTCATGTCACTCACATCACTTGATCAAATGGTTTTCACTACTCATAAATGGATTAAAGAGCAATGATTTATAGATGTTTGATTTATAGATAAAAAAAATTTTTAAAAAGGCATTGCCACCTGATAAAGATGTCAGTGCTGGAATATCCTATTAGTTCCTCTGAGGTAGTTAGAATGATTGGTTTTTAGTTGGTTGGTTAGTTAGTTGATTTTATCAAATTCCATTGCTATAATCACTGAATTTTCAGATTCGCTGTTTAACACCAGCAAACCACAATGACCTAGAAATAATGAGGTAAAATTCCAAGAGAAATCATGGAAGAAAGAAGTACTAGTGCAATATTCACTCCTTAACTTAACCATTAATTCAGTGTTTAAGCTTCCTTTTTTTTTTTCTATAGAACTGTCCCACTTCATTTACTGAGCATACATCTTCTGGATGATACATTTTGTTCTATTTCTCCCAAATGCCATCATAAATAACATTCTTGTGATGTCATGGTTCCATGATTTGCAAATAATAACTGAGAAAATGCTGGTTTTGAAATATTACATTTTTTGTGGCAACAAATATATTGGGATGATTGAAAGAGTGATAAAATTTCCTAAACAATAATTATCATGATCTTTTCTTTAAATCTGAGTCTAGTGGATATATTGCTATTTGCAACATGTATGTATGTGGTGTATGTACATACAGAAATATGTAATGATAGATAGATAAATAAATATTTGGATGGATGGATGGCTTGGTGGAGAGAGAGAGAGAGAGAGATATGTTAGCTCATTTGCTTCTAATAATTCAACTGGGAGATGAGTGGTATAATTATCTCCATTTTGCAGATAAGGGCACTGAGACATGCAGAAGTTAAATGATTTGCACAGATAACCCAGATAATAAATGTTTAAAGATGAATTTTAATTCATGCCTTCTCCAATACTCAATCCATTATGCCATCTATATGCCTTTCTTGTGGTGATAATTCATAGAATCATAAAGAGTTGATAGGGAGCTTAGAGGGAAGAGAATAGATATTTATATAAAGCCCAAATTCTCTCACTTTAGTAGTATTTAAAAAATAAAAGATAAATACAAATATGTCTAATCCAGCAAAATAGATATTTTCCTTAGTCATTTGTTGTTGTTCTTGTTGAATCATTCCAGTCAAGGGACTTTTCATGATTCCATTTGATTTTTCTTGGCAAAGTTACTAAAGTGGTTTACCTTTTCTTTTCCAGACCATTTTACAGAAGAGGAAACAAACAGGGTCTTATCTAGGGTCACACAGATATTAAGTTTCAGAGTCTAGATGTGAATTTCAGAATATAAATTTTCCTGATTATGGGTTTGATAGTCAATCTATTGTGCCACCTTACCACCTCATTTGTCATTTTCTTGGCAAAGATCCTAGAGTGAATCGGCATTTCTTTCTTCAACTTATTTTTATAGATGAGGAAACTGAGGTCAGTAAATTAAGTGATTTGCTCAATATCATACAAATCAAAAGTGTCCGAGCCTGGATTTAAATTCAGGTTTTCCTGACTCTAGACTCATTTCTATCTACTGTGCTACTTGGATGACCATTGCCTTTCCTTAGCCATACCCCCAAATATATAATGTATACAATATTATACATATTTTGTGTATTATGTATCATAATATTATAAATAATATTATCTTTCTAAATATAGATCTATAGATAGTAGTAAATATGTACATACATACACACTCACCAGTTTACTTCTCTTTCTGGAGATTAATAGCCTATTTTATCATAAGCCCTAAGAATTATGATTGGGCATTCTTATACACCTATTTTAGAAATGAGATGGTGTTATGATCTCTAAATTAACATTTTTTAAAATAAATATATTGTACCTGATTCGTTCTGCTATTTTTAAACCTTTTTTTCTTTCAGATATACAATCTAATTTCACAAACAAATTTCAAATCTCTGTCAAGGCACAATGATATTATATATCCTGGTGTTCTGATATATCTATTCTCCCTCTCATCGTGCCTCCAAACACACTCATCTCTTTTATGGCATCCAGGATGATTGAGGCCAGGAGCTGTGAGTGGTTCAATCTGTCCTGGGCACAAACTGGGTAGCTGCCAAAAGCTTTGGACAGGACTATTGTGTACTGTAGTAGTTATATAGTTATTAATCATTTATCATATATAAAATTATGATCTTTAAAATGTTATTGACAAAATTTTGTATTGTGCCTCAAACCAAATTTTTCCCAAAGATTTTGGTTTTAATTTCTAGATTTTGAACAGCCTAGTACTTTAGAAGAATAAACATATCATGTTATCAAAGAACTAGCTATACTAGAAGCTAGTAGTTGAATTCTAATAAAAAATATTTTGATTTTTTTTATTAATACTTTTTATTTGCAAAACATATGTATGGGTAATTCCTAAACATTAACCCTTACAAAGCTTTCTGTTACAAATTTTTCCCCCCTACTCCCCACCCCTCCCCTAGATGGCAGGATATCGACTACATGATAATTATGTTAGAATACTTAAGAAATCGAATACATGTATAGTTATTGCCACACATCATTTTTTTTGTTCAGGAGAAATCGTATCTACAAGAAAGAATAATTGGATAAAGGAAATACAATGCAAGCAAACCTCAACAGAGAACATGAAAATGTTATGTTATGGTGCACATTTCACATCCCTCTCTCTGGGTGTACATGGCTTTCTTCACTGAACAATTGGAATTGGTTTGAAGGATTTCATTGTTGAAGAGAGTAATGTCCCTTAGAACTGATGCTCATATAGTATTGTTGTTGCCGTGTACAATGATCTCCTGGTTCTGCTCATTTTACTCAGCATCAGTTCAAGCAAGTCTCCCCAGGGCTCTCTGAAATCATCCTGCTGGTCGTTTCTTACAGAGCAATAATATTCCATAACATTCATATACCATAATTTATTCAGCCACTCTCCAATTGATGGGCATCCCTTCAGGTTCCAGTTTCTAGCCACTACAAAAAGGGCTGCCACAAACATTCTTGCACATGTGGGTCCCTTTCCCTCCTCTAAGATCTCTTTGGGATATAGGCCCAGTAGAAACACTGCTGGGTCCAAGGGTATGCATAGTTTGATAACTTTTTGAGCATAGCTCCAAATTGCTCTCCAGAATGGTTGGATCCATTCACACCTCCACCAGCAATGCATCAGTGTCCCAGTCTTCCCACATCCCCTTCCAACATTCATCATTATCTTTTCCTGTCATTTTAGCCAATCTGACAGGTGTGTAGTGGTACCTCAGAGTTGTCTTAATTTGCATTTCTCTGATCAATAGTGATTTGGAGCACCTTTTCATATGATTATAAATAGTTTTAATTTCATCCTCTGAAAATTGTCTGTTCATATCCTTTGACCATTTATCAATTGGAGAATGGCTTGAATTCTTATAAATGTGAGACAATCCTCTATATATCTTAGAGATGAGACCTTTATCAGAACCCTTAAATGTAAAGATGATTTCCCAATTTGATGCTTCCCTCCTAATCTTGTCTGCATTAGTTTTGTTTGTACAGAAACTTTTTAACTTAATATAATCAAAATTATCTATCTGGTGTTCAATTAAGAGTTCCAGATCTTCTTTGGACATAAATTTATTCCATCTCCACACGTCTCAGAGGTAAACTATCCTATGTTCCTCTAATTTGGTTTTAATATCACTCTTTATATCTAGATCATGAACCCATTCAGATCCTATCTTGGTGTGTGGTGTAAGGTGTGGGTCCAGCCTTAATTTCTTCCACACTAGTTTCCAATTTTTCCAGCAGTTTTTGCTGAATAGTGAGTACTTATCCCAAAACCCGGGGTCTTTGGGTTTCTCAAACACTAAATTTCTAACGTTATCACCGAGCTTGTCCTGATATCCTATCCTATGCCACTGATCGACTGCTATATTTCTCAGCCAGTAGTAAATGGTTTTGATGACCGCTGCTTTATAATATAGTTTTAGATCTGGTACAGCAAGGCCACCTTCATCTGTCTTTTTTTTCATTAATCCCCTTGAAATCCTTGACCTTTTGTTCTTCCAAATGAACTTTGCTAATATTTTTTCTAAATCTGTAAAATAGTTTCTTGGGAGTGTGATGGGTATGGCACTAAATAAGTAAATTAGATTGGGTATTATTGTCATTTTTATTATATTCGCTCGGCCTACCCATGGGCACTTAATGTTTTTCCAATTGACTAAGTCTGATTTTACTTGTGTGGAAAGTGTTTTGTAGTTTACTTCATATAGTTTCTGAAATTTTCTTGGCAGATAGATTCCCAAATATTTTATTCTATCATCCGTTATTCTGAATGGAATTTCTTTTTCTATCTCTTGCTGCTGAACTTTGTTGGTAATATATAAAAATGCTGATGATTTATGTGGATTTATTCTGAATCCTGCAACTTTCCTAAAGTTTTGAATTGTTTCTAGTAGTTTTTTAGGTTCTAGGGTTCTTTAAGTATACCATCATGTCTCCGGGGCGGAGCCAAGATGGCGAACAGCAAACAGCTTTCTCTGTGAACTCCTGGGACCTTCCCTCAAACCCAGACAAAGTGAGCATTCAAAATGGTTTTTGAGTGAGAACTCCGCCAAACATTTGGACTACAATGCACTTCTATCAAAAATCTACCTTGAAAGAACTCCGGAGAAGGTTAGCCTCAGGGGAAATCGGCCGCTGGTTCCAATCAGATTCCAGCCTGGGCAGGTCACGGCTGCAATAGAGGGGTGGATTTGAGGCACCCAGGAAGCCCCTGGGAGACGCCTGGGCCATTTTGCTCTGCTTGCAGGCAGGTGCTTTGGCAGATCTGCCTTTGGTAAAGGGTGGATCAAGAGCAGCTGAAAACGTGATCCTAGTGCGAATCTAGCCCGACCAGCCTCAGACCAGAAGTCAACTCGGCAAACTGCCCCAGGGCAAATACAAATTGTTGCCGTTTTCTCTGCTTTTGACCAATATCCCAACTTTAAATCATGAGCAAGAAGCAGAAGAGAGCTCTCACCATGGAAAGCTTTTACGGAGAAAAAATAGAACAGTCCCCAGATCCTGACATTATGAAAACAATCCCAGATGAAGCCACAAAGGCAGACATAAGTTGGTCTCCCTTTCAGAAGGCTTACCTGGATGATTGC
>JAJPUD010021125.1:11595-23569 GCA_023553655.1 Myrmecobius fasciatus | reverse complement strand
GAATCCAAGTTTCCCTGGGCCCAGTTCTAGTACTCTATCCACTGTACCATCTAGGTACCTCGGGTCACAACCTCTCCAAGCTTCACTTTTCACATTTGTAAAAGGTGTGTGCCAACACTGACAACACCTGCCTCTGGGAATAATGCTCCTTAAACTTTGAGGTAGGAGGGAAATAAGTGATTTCCCTAGAATCCTTGCACCTCTGAGTTGGAAAGGGCCTCAGAGGCTCCCAGCAATAAAGCTCATTCACCTGCAAGATTAAATCGAGTCTCTATAAGTTGCTCTGGGCCCAGATCAAGAAACTTGAACCTGGAAATCCCCCAGTTTCCTCTAAAAGGAACTGTTGACGGCCTCCTTTTCATAAACTGGTTTTACTGAGGCCACTGGGAAGGGGGGAAACATTAAAGCTTTCATTCTGCTCCTTGTCTCCTTATTTTTCCAGGGGAGGCAAAGATGATCTGCTTTTTAGATAGCAGCCACATGAAATATGAGTTAAAAGACATATCAATCAATAATAAAATCCTTCAAGAAATGAGGACAAAGACTAGTAACCTAAGGTTCAGCATCACTCCCTCATATTCAACAGAGGTGACTAGTACGGAATAAGAATAAAGAAAGATATTTTTTGCTTTTCCTTGTGAGATCATAGAAAGAAGGGGAAGTACCACATTTCTAGGGTTTTGAGGACCAAGAGCAGGACTCCCCATCTTGTGGAAGGGATAGGTATTGCTCTAGGAAAAAGGCAGTCTGTAGAGGGTGACAGCTGCTCCCCAACCCTCCTGATACTTCCTTGTGGTACAGGATGTTCTGCCATGGACACAATCCCAGGTAAGTGGGACCCAGCTGCAGAGGTTTTGTGTATATGTATGCATACATGTATGTACGTGTTTAAAGAACCATCTGCCCAGCAAAAAGCAGCCCAGATAGTCCTAGGAAAACTAAACACCAGGAGATGAAAACTTAGGTCACGGGCCATCCAGGAAATAAAGGACAATTTGCACTCCAATATGTAGTAAACATGATGCCTCTTGGTCTTGTTTACTTAATTAGATTTTTTTTTAATATGAAAGCTTTTTGGAAGGGGGAAAGAAAGAAAATTTGGGAGGGACACGTAGGAGATTTGCAAAAAATCCAAGCTCTGTATGTTGCAAAAGCTCTTTCATCATTTTTTTGTGCTGTTCAGAAATAGGATCCAGTAACATATGTATTCTACAGAAACTCCCCGATAATAAAGAGGACCATATTTTGTGAATACTTAGGTAGTAAATTAATTTGGGAGATTATCAAGACACCTTGCCTCACTGAGTATCATCAACATTAACACAATTCTATTTTAATTGCTTCCAGGACTTTGAAATGTTTATTAATGCAAATCAACAAAGAAAGATCTATGAATTCCTAAGGCTGTCAGCACTGAAATACTGAAGAAATGGAAATATTCAGACAGGGGTGCTTACCCTTCTAGCTCCCTAATTCATTGCTCTGTACTTCAATCTTGCATTTTTCCTGTTAAAATTGTGAGACAGATTGTGTTGTGGGGACTCTAACCTATGCCATTTTAGCATTTCAATTTTATAGGAACAGCAATAAGGCCCAGTGGAAAGAGGATCGGCCTTGGAATCAAGAAGCCCTGAATTCAAGTCCTAACCCTGGCACATACTGGCAGTGTGAAGGAGAGCACACCATTTAACTTCCTGGTGATCCAGGCAACTCTTTGAGAGCATAATTAGCAGACAAGATTCTGATCTGGGTGAAAGGAGTCTCCACCCCAAGAAGCCCTTATACTGATGAAATCACAACACCCCCACCCCCCCACCCCCGCAATAAAAGGGATTCTTCAGACTATCATTGAGGCAGCACCTTGTTGGCTCTGAAGTCATCACTATCATCAAGTTCTGAAAGAATTTTTTACACAGAGAAGACTAAATCGTGTTTTGATATAGTCTTCAAGGGTTATCTACATGGAAGCAAGAATATCAACTTTAGGACATCTGAAGATTTTCCAATCCGATTTTAGTTCATTGTTTTTTAAGTCTAAGTCTGTCTGTGTGTCTCTGCTCTTTTCCCATATCTCTCTCAGCTTCCTACACCTGTCTCTTCTTTCTCCATTTCTTTGTCTTTCTCCATCTCTCTCTGCTCTGTCTCATTCTTTGCTCTCTCAATCTCTGCTTTCTGTCTCCTTCTCTCTTTACTTTCTCCATTTTCTCCACCTCTTTGTCTCTTCTCTCTCCATCTGTCTTTCCCTTTCCCCCTCATTGTTTCTCTCTGGTCTCCCTCCCTCTCTGCTTTCTCCATCTCTGTCTCCTAAACACTATCCACTAAAATCTGCCTCTGAGCCCCTTTCCTTTGCAGCTTGGAATGCTGAAGGTTGCACACAAAATGAGACGATCCTGCTAGTGTTGACAAATGGCTTGCTCAAATGCCCTGCCTGCTGGTAGTGAACAAAGCATGGACGTTGGATCCCTAGAGCTCAGTGATGTGCTTGGCATATTGTAAGGGCTTAATAAATGGAGAGCTGGGTTCAAATCCTAGCCTGGCTGCTTCCGGTGTGTGTCACTGACCTTGGATACCTAGCTTCTCCCCTCTATTTCTTCCTCCATAAAATAAAGGGGTTGTATGAGGTCTGGGGGATCTTCCACCTCTAATAGTCCTTTAGTCTGAGTAAATGCCTGTCTCAACAACTTTCGGCAGGACTTTGAAGGAAAGGACAGACTGAGGAGATAGGAAGATGGTTCCTTGGGCCCTACTTGGGGAAACTCCACAAGCTGAGCAGCCAGTGCCCCATTTAACTGTTTTGCTCCATTCCTAGAAAGGCTAACTGATCCTTGAGTCAGTCATCTGGTTTAACAGACAGGATCTCGATAATAGGGTTTTAGTTTTCCTAAATTACTCATATAATTTGTTGCTTCCCAGCTACATCTCAACATGTCTAGAGACCTTAATTCAAATTAAGAAATGCAGATTTATTCAAGTATTCTCCATCCTGTGTATAAGAAATTTTTTTTAAAAAGCCAAGAAATGTACCCCTTGATAGTAAGACAACTCAGCATATAGGATGGTCTTATTTAGAGAATTTCCACAAGCAATGCATATACTGTGCTTCTTAGATTGGCACAAGGGAATTGTGAATTTCTGCTGCCATGGCAACAGCAGCATTCAGGGCCCCAGGCTCTCATTTATAAATTCAAGTCAAGGAGAAGAAAAGGTTTGACATCTTGAATTTTTCCTTACAGCCAACTTTTCAAGAAGACATTTTATATATGGAATGATACTTGGAGCAAGGGGCCTGAAAAAGTGGGGGTGGGATGCGTGGAGGAGAGAGAAAGATAGATTTTTTTTTTCCCATCAGCTCTAACCCAACCCCCAGCCACTCACTTGTCTACCAGTGTGGACTTTAAGCATGGCAGAAAGGAGAAAGGAGAGGAAGGGGAAGAGGCAGCAAGGGGGAAAGCAGAGGTGAGGAATAGAGAGATGAAAAATGAAAGAAAAGCAAACACATGTGGGCTTTGCTCAGAAGGAGGGGGAGGAATTGAAAGGATTGAAAGAGATTTAAAAAAACCCTTGCTACCCTTCCATTCCACCGCCCCCCTTCACACCCCCCTCACCTCCCCCCCCCCCAGAGCTGTACAGCAAACTGGCCCAGAAGACAGCGGGCCTTTGAGAAGCTCAGTGCTCTCCCCATTTTGATAAATAAATTTTGGCAGAGGGTGGTCAAGGTGTAAAATCACTGCATTTAAGGAATTAGGCATCCCACGTGGAGATTTACATTTTAATAGGGACTTGGTAGAGAGGGGCATAATTGTAAAGGGCATGTTCATTACTTGGCACTTTGGGAGCATATTTCCAAACATCTTGGTTTAGCCATGTCAATCTCCACATACATGAGACCACTGGCTCTAACAGATTTTTATATACATATAAATGTATGCATATGTGCCTCTATGTGTGTATGTACATATTTAAATTCTTTCTGAAACCAAAAAAAAAGGGCAGTGCTAAATTACGTGGAATACTACGATCTTACGGATGCTATTTTTTAATGTAGGAATCCATATTTTCATTTGTGAACTAAAAGGGGTGGAGGAGTATGTTTCTGTTCACATTTAGGGCCAGAACAAAGAGACGAGACAATCCTAACATCTAAAATGTGAAAGCGTCTTAAAGAGTTTTATTGGAATGGTAAATCATTGTTTCAAAACAAAGCTATTTATTTCTATTTAAGCTAAAGGAAAAATGATGGGGGAAAGAGGGAACAATACCAATCCTTCCTGAATCTTCAGCGTTCATAATTGAATCAGAAGCACAACACAGTGGAGCAGCAGTTTTTTCTTTGCCTCTCCTTCCTCTGGATCCCACCCTCTTCCCAGAGAACCACTGGGGCTCCAGCACTGATTCCCAGTTTTCAGCTCTTCAGAAGCAAGTCGCTTCTACTCCCTCTGGCGTCAGTGGTTCTTAACCTGGGGACTGTGGATTCCCAAGGGATGCGTGGGTCGATTTCAGGGACCCCGTGAATTTGGGCGGGAAAGGGCAATTTTTCATTAATCTCTCATTGAAATTTAACAATTCCTCTAATTATGAATTTTTAAAGAATCATTCCGAGGAGAGGTCCATAAGCTTCAGCAGAGTACTTGCAAGGTCCATGACATCCAAAGGTAAAACTCCAAAGGTAAAAAAGCCTGAGCCGGATCTGGACATAAGACACTAACATCCCCACTCTTTTTTTCCCAACCTGATGGAATAAATCTGTTTCAGAAAAAAAAATGGGCTCAAACACTTGAAATCCATCTGTTCAGATTGATGTTCAACCAACAGCTCTGATCCCCAAAAAAGTAATAAGCTGTGAACTCCCCTAAAATTTTGACACCGGAGAACAGGTTTTCTAGGGAAATCTGATTTTCTTTTCTCATCAGAACTCTTTTCATTCTGCTTTTCACTTTCTCATCTACTTTCTCAGACCTAGCTATAGGGGACACAGCCAAGGAAATAAAGAACTCCCCTTTAGCAGGAAACTCAAATAAATGGACAGGTTAGACGGTTGTATTTTTTTCTGTCTGGATGAATGTGTCACTTTATCAGTCGTGAGCCACTCGGCTGGAGGCTAGCCACTCAATGGAATCCCCCTGCTTCGGCTAGCTGCCTCTCCCTTGAGAACAAAACCCAGTTGACAGCACCCTCCTCTGGATGGAAGAGAATGCCGGTGATGGGGGGAGCACACCTTTGATTTCACTGGTATCTGGAAGATGTTAAAAGTCCTACCAATTCAGGCTGCCATCTTCTCCATAACTTAAGAGTATTGGAGAGTTGCCCAGAACCAAGAGTTTAGTTGACTTGTCCAGAGTCACACGGACAGGATAGGTCAGAAGGAACAGTTAAACTCAGGTCTTCCTGGCTTCGAGGCCAGCTCGCTAGCCACTAAAACCTGTTGCCCTCTCCAGCGAGGAAGCAGAGCAAAATTGTTTTCTGCTCAAACGTTTCCCATGTTAGAATCTGGTCCAGATACCTTGCATCCCCAAGTATTCTTGATGCCATTATTTGCACATAGATCAGTTGAACATTTGTTCTCGAAATGTCTTTGTTGACAGCAACTTCATAATCCTGAACGAGTCTGCCGAGCAAACTTAGGAATATTTAAACAGTTTTCTTTCCACTGTTTCCTGTTCCCCTCCCTCCCCCTCAGAAGAAACCACATACTATTCATTTGGCATTACTCCTATTCATTTCAGATCCCCAGCAGTCTGTAATTTGTTTCTAAAAATGTTGATCTCACTTTAAAGCACTGTGCCCGTGTTGAACCTCCATAAACAATGCCATATATTCATTACATGATGATTTTGGCAAACGACACAGCAATGCATACAGCGCAGGGTAATGGAAAGTCACTTAAAGGAAAATGGGGGTGCCCATGGGGTTTTTAGTAACAAAGGCTAAGTAGAATTGCTCTATGGTAAGAAGACTGCTCCCTGTGTAAGTGATGGAGGCCATATTGCTTCTTGCCCTTTTATCAGCCTTCGGGGTTATGGTTTTAAATTGGTCCCTTGCTTGGATAGATACTCTTATTGAATGTTTGCTATTATTGAAGTGTAGAAAAGATAAATCCATCTAAACTTAATGTACTCATGAAAAAATAAGCTTCACATGCTAGGAAAATGCATTTGCACAGCTGAGTGTCTGATTTCTATTTGCCAATTTCAGGAGCTTAGTGCTCTGAAAGGGGGTGGGGGGAACAACCACCCAGCAAGCCACAGTCCCAATTATCACCTGGGGAGCATTTGCTCCACAGCCCCTCCCATGGAAACTTGGGCTCCCTGCACGATGACTTTCTGCCCATTTTCAGCTATGTAACTGAATGATTCTGAGACACCCATGTTGACTAAAAGCCTAAGGGCCAAGTGCTCCGACACAGAGCAGTCTCCGCATACCTTGAAAGACAAGATCAAGCCTCCTCTGGGTATCATGCATGGGACCTGTCACCTGAATGCTTTTATGACTTCTCAGAGCAAAGAGGTCACCAAAATGAACACCACAGGACTATGCTAAGGAGCCCCAAGAGCATGACAGTTTCCATCTACAAAAGATCTGGAGTATCGGAACAGCCATAAGTTATCATGACAAGTGCCAAATGACAAATGGAGCTTACGGTTTGTTTAAAAATCACAACAGAAACACATCAAAATGGTGCACAAGTACTTGCTTGGAAAAATCCAGGAGGACATCCAGGCAGCAAATGAATTAGACGGATTCTCCTCCCCTCCCATTTTATTTTGGATTCTCATATGCTTAACAACAGGAACTCTAGAAACATTTAAGCTGCAGTAATAATAAAAATAATAATATAAGAGAGAGGTTTTTGCATTACGATTACAAAAAAGGGAGGGCACTAATGCCCAGACAGTTCACAATACCACTCCATCACATCTACTTGTAATTTTACAATAATCACCTCCCATAAGCTCTAACCATAAAACATTCACATTTTAATCATGTATTTCATTGGCTATTGTTTGGAAGCTGAGCACACCAAGCAACAAATTGATGCTGTAGACATGAAGCCTATTGTTTTCTGGAAGCCAGGATAATTTTGCTATTTTAGAAAAGCGACTGCGGCGGCGACTCCCTCGACAGGAGGCAGAAAGGTTCATGCTTGCTGCTTTGCCAGTGCTTGGGCTTCCTAAAAGACAAAGACCAAGTCAATTAAAATGCCCCCCAAAACAGTTGCCTGGAACTACTCAGACAAAATTGCATCGGTATAAAAAACTATGAAGTTCCCTCCATTCCTCTATAGTACCAGTTGCTCAGAAAATAATTGTAGTTGAGTCTACCGGTAATCATTCTGTTCAGAAGGATGCGATGTTTTCCAGTTTATAAAGTTTACAAACTTTTCAGTTTAGAAGGTTTACAACCATATAAGCTAAGAAGAGCAAGGTTTATTAAGTCCACTGTCCGAATACTCAAACTAAGGGTTACAGAGGTAAAGATCACACAGAGAGTTAAGTAGCAAAATCAAGCCAAATCCAGACCTTGCGACCCAAAGTCTGCTGAATACATGTATATGAGAAATCAACAGCCTTTTACGTGGCAGTTTCCAATTTGAGAAACTCATAAGATCCTTTTCCCACAACTCCAGACCCCCTCTGATGCTTTCTGGAAGCCCAGAGGTAGCTCTGGGGTACTGAAGACGATAGCAGTGGAAACTCCAAAGCCTGACGAGATGGAGTCTGGGTTGGTCACGGTGGTACCAAGTTATGGCAAAGAAGGCACGCAGGCGCTTGGAGGGAATGTCTATGGTGACAGACCTTCTGCTCAATAGCCCAGATGTCTGCCTCCACTGGGCTCTCACCATAGCCCATGCAGATATTTCAGCAAGGGAATACACAACATTAAAGATGGGCTACCTCTGCACCAAGCCACTGATGAGCCTGGCCCTGGAGAGAATGAATTATCCTCCTCTTGGGTAAGAGAGAACAAAGCCCCTGCAGTTGAAAAGATGGCTGGCACACATGTAAGTGCAAGCGTGTGTGCTGGCAGCAAGCTTTCCATCTACTGAAGGCATGCTGCAACTTGGCAGAACTTCACGACCTTTCACAAGGCTGAAATGCACAAACTTCCTTCTCTAGGGTCCTTTTCTATTTTGAGAGGAAGTGGGGATGGAGGGAGAGGGGGCAGGTAAAGCACCCCACAGGCAGAGGTGAGAACGTTCATTGTCTGTCTAGAAGGGACTTGGTAAGTTTGAAAACTGAAAGGGGGAAAAACAACCACCCACCAAGCCACAGTCCCAATTATCACCTGGGAAGTATTTGCTCCACAGCCCCTCCCATGGAAACTTGGGCTCCCTGCACGATGACTTTCTGCCCATTTTCAGTCATGTAATGGAATGATTTTCCCCCTTTCAGTTTTCTCATCTGGAAAATGAAGGGGCTGGACTAGATTGGGCTCTGAGGTCCTTTCCAGCCCCACCTCATCACAAGAGCAAAAAAGAACTAGATTAATTCTATCCAAAATTTCTGGTAAAAGACTACACCCAAGTTCTGTGTCCCAGACTGCACAAAAAAGCAGAAATTCAACCCTAATTGAACAGCGCCTTAAAGAAGGGAAAAAAATAGAAGAATGTGACCACAATGGGCTAGACACGTGTCTTCCTCAGCAGGCTGGCTGTTGGAAAGGAGAAACTTGAATGTGCAAATATTTGGACAGAAGCTCTGTTTGAGGTGGGCAGGAAGTCACTGGGGTGTCAGCTCCAAAGGTGAGCCAGTCTGGAGAGGCCACTTGGGCCATTTTGGCAATCAAATTGGAAAGCAAGCAGATTCCAAGGGTCAAGAGAATGGGGGCCCGAGTATTAATTCTGATGTATCGTTGGAGTCCCCTGCTGCCCAATTCAGGCAAAGTGTGATTTTTCTGAAGCTCAGTCCGTCTTCAGAATGGAGAGCTTGCTCTGAATAAATAAAAGGAAGGTCAAGCCAATTCTACTGGAGGTAGAGGAGCCGACTTGGAATCCTGTCTCCAATGCTTAAGATTTAGTGAGGACATAGGGACAGCTAGACGGTGCACTAGGCAGACCACCGACTCTTAAGTCAGGAGGCCCGAGTTCAAATCTGGCCTCAGACACTTAAAAATTCCTAGCTGTGGGACCCTGGGCAAATCACTTAACCCAATTGCTTCAGCAACAGTAAGAAAAAGCAAACAGACAAAAAAGATCTCGTGAACACAGAAAAGTCATTTTGTCTTGATAAGCCAAAGTTTCTTCATTTGTGAAATGATGCTGTTACAAATCTTTTTCTACCTGCCTCCCAGGGTTGTAAGGAAAGCAATTTCTAAACCTTCCACTGCCATGGAAATCTGACTTATTCACTATCAGGAATTCTGGTGTATATCACAGTCGTGGGGGGGGGGGCATGGAAAATATCAGTAATCAAGAATATTAAAAATGAAACAAATTGTAATACCAAAGAACAGGAAAATGGACATTACTCAGCAAGGGAAGCTTTCCTTGATATGATATGCACTTGCTGAATAATGTCCATTTTCCTGTTGCCTTCTACTTAAGGGGGAGGGGTGCAGGGGAGAGACTGCAATGGTTCATTGAAGCTATTGCTGGCTATGTCTGTAAGGCTGACTTACCTATTACTGGGTGGCAAAGTCCCATCTGCTTCAGGAGCCCCAGATCACCTTAGTGCCAACTGAGGCTTGGTTGCAGGAAAACTGAGTTTTGTAAAGGTACCACCTGCTTAAGTAAGGGGCCCAAGGAAGGTCTTGCCTCAGCATCTGGGCCTTGATTAACCAGAATGCTCAGGGATATGGGGCTTGTGGTTAAATATAAGTTTCTGGGTAGGCGAGTTGGCCTCAAATTTCCGTTTCAATTCTCGTAAACAATGTTTCTAAGCAGCATTAATGAGAAAACCCAGGGGTCAGGGTTGATTTTTGTCTTTGAGGAGCACTGCGTTCAATGTCCATGTAGACCATAAGGAGGCCCGGCTGCACCTGGGCTGACTTTGCAACTGCAGAGTCATTATGGTGGCCTCCCACACTGCCATCATCTCTCCTGGTGCACGTGGCCAATCTACCACCAAGTCACTCAGTGTGGTGTAGCCAGGGGTCAGATCTTTTTGAAATGTGAGCATTTACAGCTGGGAAATATGAGCAAATGCTACAGACTAAGGCTGGATTTGTTGTTCTGGTGCCTTTCTACATAGAAGAAAGTGACGGGTAAAATGTTAACATTGCATATTAAACTTAAAAATGTATCATGTGCCCATGTTTTCTTTTCTTTTGTTCTCCTGGTTGTTAAACAGTTAGGAACCCACTCCTCCCTACTGTATCACTTCCTCTCCACTCCCAGATGTGCACACCCTATTCCAGGTCCTTGTCCCCTCTCACTACATGACTGTACTGGGCTTCTAACTGGCCTCCATAGCTTAAGTCTCTCTCTTCTGCCAAGAACATTTTCCTAAAGCTTAGGTCTGACCACGTCATCTTCCTTTATGAATTCTAGTAGCTCCCTATTACTTCTAGGACCGATAAAAACTCCCCTGTTTAGTACTGAAAGCTCTTTATATCATGGGTCTTATATTTCACTCCCCTCTACACATTCTATGATCCAGTTATACTGGTTTGCCTGCAAATGCCCAAAGGTAACTCTCCGTTCTCTACCTCCATGCTTTTGCACTGGCTGCCTCTATGCCTGCAGTGCTCTGCCCCCTCACCTCAACATCTTAGTTTCCCTTAAATCCTTCAAGTGTAAGTTCAAACCCCCCCTTCTAAAGGAAGTCTTTCCTTCTGCCCTCCCCTCCACAGTGTCTTTCCTGTTGAGATCACCTTCTGTTTGTGCTACATGTACCTCATCCGTATCTAGTAGGTATGTAATTCCTACCACTGGAATGGGATTCCCCGAGAGCAGAACTGATTTGTCTTTTTTGGTATCCTCAGTTTGATAGCACCTAGTAGGTGCTGCTTATACACTTAGTGACTTGCTGAGCAAGCCCAGGTATACCCCAGAAGCAGCTTTTCTTAAATAAATCCACACAGTCAAGGTATTTCTTTGTGTTTTCTTCTTCCCCCTCCGTCCAGTTATTTGACTGTTCTGGTTAGTTGGTCTTTGGTCAAATTGAAGTATTACTGTACTAAGAAATCTGTTCTTTTTTCAGTGCTGCTGTTTTTAAGGCTTGTCAGGCCAAAAGAATGGCTCTGGGTAGGTGAGTGCTTAGACATCATTTGACCATTATCCTTATTTGGGTCTTTATTACCTCTTGAGCCACTCACTACAATCACCTCCTAGCTGACTTCTGGTCTCCCTTACCCATCTACTGGAAAACTCCACTGCCAAAATAAGCATGCTAATCCCCAGTCTGACCTGTTGCTCCCTGCTCAACAATCTGCAGGGGCCACTTAAAGCACTTGATAACAAGCCTCCAATCTCAGTCTCCAAACCTATTTCAAAAGACTCTGTTTCCTCCAAATTACTGTGTACCTACTATGCACCTGTTTATCTGGGAGCAAGAATGATGACATCATCTACGGGCTTAAGCCCAGGTTCCTAAGCACAGATGAAATCGGATCTAGATGAAATCGGATCTTCAAGAAGAACAAGACTGGATTCCCCCATGGGTCATACTTCTTAGCCACTAGGCTGTAACAGAGGTCCCAAGAAGGTCCCCTCTGGTGGAGGCCCAGGGCACCAAAGGACCCCCATGTTGCTCCAAACTTATTTGTGATTTCAGAGACCAGCCTTCTAGAAAGTTCTTCATAAACCAATTAAGGTTCCTCAAAATCTGGGGCATACATAGTTCTTGTAACAGTTAAATAGTAAAACAAGGAGGGGGGGAGGAAAGGAAGAAGGGAGAGAGGGAGGCAGAAAAGAAGGAAGGAAAAAAGGAAGGAAGAAAGGAAAGGAGGGAGGCAGGAAGGGAGGAAAGGAGGGAGGGAGGAAGGAAGGGAGGAAGGAAGGAAGGAAGGAAGGAAGGAAGGAAGGAAGGAAGGAAGG
>JAJPUD010021125.1:0-11585 GCA_023553655.1 Myrmecobius fasciatus | reverse complement strand
GGAAGGAAGGAAGGAAGGAAGGAAGGAAGGAAGGAAGGAAGGAAGGAGGGAGGAAGGAAGGAAGGAAGGAAGGGAAAGAAAGAACCAAACAAGCATTTATTAAGTGCCTACTACATGTTAGGTACTATGATAAGCTCTTTTTATAATATTACTTCATGTGATCCTCACAACAATTCTGAGGATAAGTGTTATTATTATATCACTTGACAATTGAAGAAAATTAGACAGAGGTTGACTTGACCAGGGTCACACAGGTAATAAGTGTCTGAGGCCAAATATGACCTCACATTTTGTTGCCTTTAGTCCCAGCACTATCACCCCTCTGCCCTCTAGCAGGCCATTAAGAGACAGAACATTTGATCTAGAATTACTTGAACTGAGTTGGAGTCCTTTCTCTCCATCACCAAGACTATCCATCTCCCACCTCCCTGCCTTTGCACTGATTATGTCACCATGACTAGAAGGGTTTATCCCTTAGCCTCTGTCTCCTAGCTTCCTTCTCTTCTATAGGAGGCCTTTTTCCATCTCTCCCTGTGATGGCACTCCCTCTGAGACTACCTTCCATGTCATCTGCACACATGGCCTATGTATGTCATTTGCCTGTTATCATCTTCCCAAATGGAAGGTGAGCTGCTGGAGGACAAGTTCTGCACTTCTGCCTTTATTTGCATCCCCAGTGTTTGGCACAGTGCCTTCCATATAGTGCACCCACAATAAATGCTTGTTGACTGACTGATTGCTCTGGCTCTCAGTTTCCTCTTCTGTAAAATGTGGGCAATGACTCCTAAGGTCCTTTCCAGTTTTAGAGTCTATTATTTTAGTCACGAGAAATAGCAAATGCACCTGAGGAAAGAGCTTTCTGGGAGCAATGCAGATGAGAGAAATCCTCAAATTATAGGCCACTTAAAGGAGGCTGAGGAAGACCCTTGGATATCTAAAACCTCATGGATATAGAAGCCCAATTGGTTCAGGAGGAATCAAGCGAGCTGAGTTCAAATCCCAGGGCAAGTCTCTTAAGCTCTCTCAGAGCCTGGTCACCCAACTATAAAACAGAAACAGTGGTGCCTCAAGTGCCCAGGCTTACACGGTCGTTACAAAGCTCAAACAAGACAGTGTTTGTAAAGTACTTTGTTGGGCTTAAAACATTAAGTAAAAGTCACCTAGAGTTACTGACCCAAACTGAAATAAGGGAAGTGAGCCAGCAGATCTGAATAACAGAACAGCAGCAGCAATAGTGGGAGTGGGAGGAGGAGGAGGAGGAGAAAGAGGAGGGGTGAAAGTAGTAGTAGTGGAAAGAGGACGAGGAGTCTCAGCAGTAGTAGTGGTAGGAGTGGGAGTACTACTAGTAGTGGCTGTAATAGTACTAGTAGTGGCAGCAGCAATAGTAGTGATGAGAACAACTGACATTCTGATAGAACTTTGAAGGTTCTCACACTTGACCCTCATAGTGGTGCCATCTAACACACAGCCCCTGACCTGCAATTCACCAAAAAGCTGTCCATTGATGCCCTTACTTGGCTTAGGTATCACTAATACATTTACACAGAAAACCCTCTTAAGACTTAAATTAGACAGAGCTTAAAATAGGACATTTTGTCCACGAGAAAAGCCAGTTTGGCAGGCAGTAGATTCGGGAGGGTGACTTAGATCAACACCCTTTAGTCTCCAGTGAAAGCAGTAAGCATATAACCCAGCCTCTCTACGCTGGGGGCACAGTTCTTGTTAGCTGTGTTGCCTAGGCCAGAAATAGAGAGACGTCATCAAGGGGCCATTCATTCAGGTCTTTGGCTTTGGCTCTGGCTTTTTGATTTGGGTTCTCCTGGGATAATACAGTTGAAAAGGAATCTGCCTTTGGCAAAGAAAAGGTCCCAGATTCAGTCAGCAGTTCGCTGGCCGGCTTTTGGACCCCAGGCTCCTCAGGATCACCAATGGATCCTTCTGTAGCATTTCTCCTCACATTCCGCCAGGAAAATGACCACAGTCTGGGCCACATGTTGTGATCGAGAAAGGGACATGACAGCTCTAATAATGAAGTCTTTAACATTCTTTGTGAGCTGACCAATGGGAAACTGGCCACCTCAAGGAGATTATTGGCATGTCTCACTGCTCGCTGTCTCAGCCCGGGAATGCCATGGGTCACGTCTGCATCAGGGTAGAAGATGATCGCCAGGACTGTCTTGCATTCGGGAGGTAGAGGGATTGCCAGTTTGAGATAGCTTACACTGCACCCAGCTTCTCGGTGGAAATGTTGTACAACATCAGAAATCATTACCTGTCAACTAAAAAGCAGAAGGAGCGCCTACCTTTGACCCAGGTGGGGCTGTCAAGCCCAAGAAGGCATACACTGCATTATTTTCTCTGGCTTCAAAGAAGGCATCATAATCCTAAATGAAAAAGAAGACAGAGAGAACTAGGAGTGCTGAAGAACATGAAGGAAACAAATATGACAGACGGAATAACTGGGCCAATTTGGTGGCCCCTGGGCAAGACCGAGATACTTTGTCCTTGCTGTAGAGGCAAGCTTCTTAAATCATGGGTCACAAATCTATATGGGGTCACTCAACTGAATGTAGGGCTGGCCAAAAATTTGGCAACAGTAAAAGGTATCAGATATTCCACCAAAATGTAATTCTTTATGTCAAATAAACAAGAAGAACCATCTCATTAGCATGCAAATTTGCTTTCATCTTGAATATATGTATGCCAGAGAATTGTTTTAAAAATGAATTTCGTTATGATTTATTATCACTAAATGTTTGATTTGTATACCCATTTTATATACCTATATTCTCAGGGTCATGTAAAAATTTCTCAGGCAAAAAGGGGTCTAGAGTGGAAAAAGTTTAAGACGTTCTCCTGTAATCTCAATTCGTAAGTGCTAAGCTATCAGGAAATACAGCAAAGGGGCAAAGCTCAGGCCCACCGAAGTCCCAGGGGCTTTGGAGGCAAAGCAACTCACAATTGCCTTCCTCCAGCCCATGTCTAATTTCAAGGCAGTTTGGAACAAGCAGCTCAGCTGCATGTTGGGAGAACCCAACAATCTCTTACTGAGCAAGGGTTCCCTTTCCCCTAACCTTAGAAGTGCTCTTCCTCAAGGCTGCTTCTTTTCCATTATCCATCAGCAAAGAAGTGTGCACCAGCACCCCAGCTACTTTGACCTTCCAAGAAGGCCCTGGGGCAGAGGACGGATATGGTGGATGTTGAGTTTGGATTCCTAGGGGGGGCATCTGGGGACCTGAGCAACAGCAATTAAATGTCTGAGAAGTTAGAAGCCAGGCTAAACCAGGGCCTGGAAGGTGTGGTTATAATCATCCTTATCCTGTCAGCCTACAGACCTTATCTTAAGTGACTGAAATAGTCACCCAAACAAGGCCTTAGGACATAACCCAAATTGAGCCAACCCAGTAAACAAGTGGCATTTTCAAATCTTGCCTGTAATTTTAAAAACTGTAGCAAAGTCTGCTGTTCTGCTTGATTTATTAGAAGTGACAAAGCAGCCCTGATGTGTTTGCTTCTCCAAGATGACCTCTCTCACAGCTTGCCAAGTAGGCCCACAGCTCCTACCACACATAATCCAGCCAATGTTTAGGGCCCCCTGAGGCTAGAGGTGCCTCATCCCAAGAAAAAGCCCAAGTACTCATTACTCTCTTATTCTTGGCTCCTTTCAACAAGGAGGGGCTCGCTTTTGCCACATCCAAAGTTTTCTTATGAAATCAAGGCATCCATTTATAAGCAATGTATGTCTTCAAAGGCACCCAACCGCCATCAACGCTGTCAGCCTTTGAGGGAGGGAGGGACGCCTCCAGATGTGAAGCTAACTGACTCCTGACATCAATGGCTCAGAAACAACTCAAGACAAATCATGGAATTTTACAGGCAGCCAGTCCAAACCATACCCAAAAAGGAATCTGCAAATAGGCATTGTTTCTGCTTGAAGACCTCAAGATAGGGGGTGGGCTTAACCCATTACCCCACCTCCCCAAGCATGACTTGAGATAGCCCAAATCATGAGGAAATGCTCCCTTACATCAAGCCTTAATTTGCCTCTTTGCAACTTGTACCCATTGCCCTTTGAGGTTTAACAGACTAAGTCTAATCCCTCTTCTACCTATAATACCTGACTTGAGAGTAACAGCTACCATTTTTTAAAAAAGGCTTCTCCAGATACTTTGGCCCAGAAATCAGTTTTTGTTAACTGTCTCCAAAAGAGTCAACAGACACCACCTTGGTCTCCAGTGACAACTGTGAAAATAGGCGGTTTTCACAATAGCTTATAATGAGATCAAACCCTACTCAGGGCTCCTGCTACAGTCTGAGGATCTGGGGTTAAGAGCCCTTTGTCATATGCTGACTATTAAGGGCCACAAATCTGGGGGGGGGGGTTTGAACAATCCCTTCCGATTGTTTCAGTAGCATTTGAGACATGAGAGAATCAAGAGAAAAAAATCTTTTTGTTTTTCCCACCTGAAAATGAAGCTGGTGAGCTTTGGATTCCACTAGCACAAGACAGATGGGATCCCCAGGCCTTTCCTAATAACTGACAGACTCTGGTGGAAAAAGCTTGGCTGTGCCAGCTCGGGCTCGAGTTCGGGCTCTTTCCTGGCACTTCTTCTCTGGCTGCTGCTGTGGGTTGGCAGAGGGGAGAACAAAAACTGCCCTAACCTCACCTCCCCAATAAAACACTGGTGGCAAAGAAGGGTGAGGTTAATGGATGTGAAAACATCCATCTGGGCACACGAACCAGACAAAGCGAGGGAATGAGTCACTGAGAGAACTAGAAAGGTGTCCCTTTGTCTCAAGGCCAGTGGTGCTTACCTGTGATTTCTCTGCACAGAAGAGCCATTTAACAAATGACTATTGAACTAAATGATATTCTGGCCTCTTCAGAATTATTTTAGGAGTTTAAGTAGTGCCTGTTGAGTTGGCTCATGCTCTAGCTGGTTCACATATGTCCCTTTTGTCTCTCCAATTAGACTGTAAGCACCTCAAGGGCAGGACCTGTGTTTCAACCTCATCTTATCTCTACCTGCTGGAGTTCAACATGATACCAGGCAAACAGCATGGGTTCAATAATCCCCTTCTGCAATAAAGGTATGTCTGAATAAATGTGAACATGAATAAATGAAATGAATGAATGGGGGCAGGAGGAATGTCCTAACTTCTAACAGTCCTTTCAATTCTTTATGATGTCACAGGAGCAAGTAAATATTTATTGAACTGAACTGAGCAAGTTCTTCTAAGCAGCCAATTTAAAAAATCAGTCAAAACAAGAGTGCCATATGGGATGACTCAGGCTCATGTGCATTATGCAAAGAACCCAACAAGACAAAAGAGGAAGATGAACGAACAAAGAGCAAAGGTCACTGACCAAAATGAACCTGCCTAATCACTAGCTGGGACTAAAACACAGATCTGTGGAGGCTGCAAAACCTTCTCTGGCAATGGCAGGGCTGATACAGTTGACCTCCATTAAACATAGCTGTACTGAGCCAACTCTCTGACCATGAAGTGGCTCCAGGGGATTCTGGAGCACTGTTTGAAAACTGCCTCCCCCAGATGTTCTAAAAAGTCCTTGCTTCAAAGGAGTTTACTACCAGAGATCACAAACTGTTAACGAGGCTTTCACAATAGCAGTTTAGACTCGACTACCCTCGATTCATTTTTGGACAAGGTCAGCAGACTGTTGATTGAGAGGAAAAAGGACTCGAGTGTCTCACACATCACTCCATCAAAATCAGTATGTACAAAGATATGGAAGTCCTTTGGCCGATTCAAAAACGAAAAAGAACTTGAAAATCTCCTCTATAAAAACAACTGTGGATTGTGAGAAAGAATAAGATGGGCTTGGAGTTTGTTTGGTTTTTTGTTTTTTACTTACTTAAAGCAGAGTAATGAGAAGAGCTGAATCCTCTCCAGGGGCTTCTGCTATAGACATAGCACAAATAAAACACCTAGTTGTTCTGACTGGAACAGATTGGGATGAAGGCTAATAAAGGAAATCTGAGATCAAATCCTTGTCTGATGGCACTCCATTTCCCATGGAGGATTCATGTGTCTGACAGCAGACAGGCCAAAGAAGACTCCGGCCTTGTGAAAGAGCAGTTAAAGGAGGGGAAAGGAAAAGGACTAGCTAGAAAACGTGCAGAATTCCTGAACTGTCCTTACCCCACGGTATTGGGATTCATTGAAGATCTGAGGGGGAAGCGGGTTCCCCGTGGCTGGACGACTTCCTTCAGGCACGTTTTCACGCATCCATTTCCGATTCTCTTCATTGGCTGCAATATCCTTCTCTTCAAATCCTATCTTGTTCGCTTCCAAGAAACCCAAGACATCTTGCTGTTTCTTCTTGATCTAGAACATAAAGACCATCCCCACCCCAAAAAAATATTACTGATGAACAGACTTGACTTTAGACATGTTGATTTCAAGTCACATGAGCACAAACTAAAAGAATCAGAATGGAGAAGGGAACCAATATAGTCATCCTCCTAACAGAGAGCCTGCTTCCCTTCTCACATCTACTTACAGAAGGCCTTGAAAACAGGCCCCCAAAGCTTTTTATGAGCCCCAAACTGTTTCACTCTCCTCACACAGCTGACAACCATGAACAGCCTTAAGGAATGGACCTAATACTTGATGAGACAGCCAGACTGCTCAGTTTATTTACAATACAGAATATTTTCAATATAAATGATCCTTGCCCAGCTCTTATGCATGCAGCCACATGTTTAGGGTGGTGTGTCCTGCCAAGCAGGCATCATGTGATGCTAATCTTCTCATTCCCTCGTGGGGCATAAACTGAAGGGACTGCACTGAACAGATGTGACTGAAAACCATACACTCCAGGCACAATTCGGGGTGAAAATTACACAGATTCTTTAACAAACGAAATGTGTTATCTCCTACAGGAAAAAAAAGACTTTGGGATTACTGCCATCCTCTTTTGGACATGGATGCAATCCGAAAGTAGATGGAGGAGTCGCCCAGGAATGGAAGTCAATCTCTTGGAAGGCCCCCTCCCCCATTGGCCTCTGACCCTGAAAAGACTAAGCCACTTCTGGCCATGTGTCAGAAGTCTGGGATTTAAGGTACCTTTCCTCTGTGCCCCAGCACAGGGCAAAGCAAGGCAATTGCTGCCTGGAGGGAACAGCTGTTTCCCAGCAAGCTACACTAAGCCTCACGTCTGTCGTGCCAAGGGTCAAGTTTCTTTGAAAGAATGGAAACTCACACTGGCTTGGGGATGACTGACAAGGCTTCGGCTTTAGAAAAAAAAAAAACCAGTGTGAGCGTTCAGAATGCCAAGGGAAGAACAAAACCTTGCCCCCGATGCTGCAGATGACAAATCCAGAGCTACTTTAATGAAAGCAAACGTCAACCAACCACAGAATAGTTCAGGCCTGGGGGGGTGACCTCATTTTATAATTGTGCCATTATGTTTTCACAATGAACACCTTAATAAGTCCTGAAAGAGACCAAATGCCAGGAGACAAATGTCTAGAAGTGACTGACAGCAACCACTTTTCGTTACTGTTTGATAATATGATACGGTAGAAAGAAAACTACAGTATTAATTTAGGGGCATTATTATTGAAAGCCTACTATGTGTGAGGTGCTGTCCAAGGTACCAGGAAGCATAAAGGAAACATACTACCAGAGTCCCTTGCTCTCAAGGAGCTTACAATCTAGATGGAGAGACAAGATACTAATATTAGATAATAAGATAAGGTAATGATGAGATGTAGCCTGGTGTGGTGACAGATTTAAATTCCGCCTTTTTCTCAGACAAGCTGGGTGAACGCAGACAAATCACATCCCCTTTAAAAAATAGAACATTAAAAAATCATTCTCTCAAAAAATATTCATTATCTCTCTATTGCACACCTAGCACTGTGCTAGTGCTATAGGGAGAGACAGAAGCATGTAATACAAGGCCTCTGCCTTCAAGGAACTTACCATCCAGTGGAGGAGGACATACATATAAAGAAACAAATTAGAGTATAAATGCAAAAAAAAAAGAGTACATGTGAGAAGCAGCCCTAACTTCAAGTCACATCTCTGATGCATGGTGGTGCCTCTGGCAACAGTCTAAAACTATAAGCTTATAAACAAGCTGCCCATCTGAATCAGTGAAGAGAATTTCCAGGACTGGAATTCAGAGTACTAAAATCACAGATCTAGATCAAAACAAAAACAAAAAAAGTTCAAAGATATGCAAATTAATTGAGAAATCCAAAATGCTATGAGAACAGAGGAGGAATAACTTTTTTCATTTCCACTACTGAGTTTAATAGTAACAAGACAAATGTTGGCTACAGCAGACTTCATGTCATTGGTGTGGATCCATGATTTCATCAGGGTGACCACTCCATCCACCAATACAGTTTGCAACAACTTCCTTCACCTTAGACTGCTTCATGAGCTGTTGTGGCCAAAGAAATTCAACAGTTCGTCAATGGTCTTCTGGTAATGACCATACTTGGGACCATTGTAATCTGGGAGAAACTCTAGAGTTTGTGTCCCAATCTTTGAGGGCCCAGACTCATCTCTAGGCTACCTATCCATGCATCCATCCATCCCTCCATCCCTCCATCCCTCCATCCCTCCATCACAAAGCAACTACTAAGTTGCATACTGAGGCATCAGAGCAGAAAGTAAAGGAAAATGGGTAGATGCATTTAGCCTTCATATCATAAGAACCTATACACTATGCAGTCTGAGTTAAGTGACCTGCCATGAAAAAAATGGGACAGCATTAAAACTATAAATTTTATAGGATTCTGAGCACCAAGAACATTAAAACTTAAAGGTACCTTGTTAATAATCTAAACCTGGAGTCAACCCTTAGGGTCAGCCTCCACAGAAACTTCCCCTCCCCATTTTCTAATAGATAAGACAAAAATGTAAAAGTCCCTGAGAGCGGGGACTGCTTTGTTTCTGTCTCATACCAATGCCTGGCACATAGTTGGTGCTTACTACTCAGCTGAATTAAACTGATTGGATAGCACCAGCGTCTGGTACACAGTGAGGGCTTACTAAAGATCAATTGAACTGAATTTTTACTGTTAAGCTCTTTGAATTTACAAACTGATGCCCACAAATGAATTTTTAAAAAAGACACATCAGAGAGTAGATTTTTTAAAAAATATATGATACCCAGTCTCCTTCTCCTCCAACTGGTATTGTTTCTTTTCAAATGCCACTTCAGGAAAAGTCCACTCCACTTCCAGCAGAGTGAGAGGGAGGACAGAGGAAAAGCACTGCTGTTTACTGAGCCGGCTCTTTAAAATTTACCGGGCACAAAACAAGCTGCCATTTCATCTCAACAAACACTCCTGGAGCCAAAGTCTAATGTGAAAGCTCTGCTCCCAGCACCTGGTCTGGTAGCCTTATCCTCAGACTGTTTTAATGAATATCAGCATGGGACCTTAACTCCCAGGCTTCTTCTTGCTCAACCTAGTCACCACAGCAAGACACACTTGTTTCCAGCTGTTCATTTTGCGCTGTTTTCCAGGGCTAGGTCATAGGCAGCCAGACCAAAACTCTTTCTTCACATCTTCTCCTCATTCTAGTCAAGAGGCCAGAATGAAGATGGCCACAGACCCAGATTCTTTCTTGTCCCCTTGGGATCACTGCATCTCTCCCTCAAAAGGCCCCAAACATCTTCCTGCCACCAGGGAGACCGCCTTAAGTGCCCTGCTGGCCTTTGTCCCTTATTCTCTCTGCAAGGTGTATCCACAGAATTTTAGACTAAGAAAGGATAAAGATCACTTAGTATAAGGACATTATTTGGCAAAAGAGGAAATTGGCCCAGAATGGAAAAATAACTTTCCCAAAGTCATACAAGAAATAAGTTGTTGTATACAAACCCCACATAAGTAGGTGGGATCAAGCGAGGAGGAAAGTTAGTGGGCCCTGACCCTACACACTGACGCTAGGGAAAGAATGAGAACAGCAGCTTGGAAGAGAATTAGGCTCCAGGAAGCCAGAAGAATGGGCAGCTCCCCACCTGCCCCTACATTTCGCTTTCTCCTTCAGCTCTGCTTCTTCCTAAGTTTGCATTATCTGTTCCAGCAACTGGTTTTCCTTTTTTTCTCAATGTATTTACATCTCTCCCTAGCTCCCAAGCCAGCCTGCCTTCCCAACTTTTAGTGGCCCACTTCGCAATTGAGGCTCCACCCCCTCACCTCCCAGGCAGGGAAAGCCAACCATCATCCACACCCCAATAGGTCCCAAAGGCTGCAGCCATGGCACAGCTGGGATACACGATCCCAAATCCCTCAACTCCCGGTCCTGAAATCTTCCCACAATCACCTTGGATGCTATTTGAGCACACTCCGTTTTCCACTGTCCCATTAAAAATGGAATTCTCTTCAGAACCTAGCAAGGGATAATTAAAGAACATCTGATTCCTGAAATGATACATAATTAGATTCAGATTGGAAGAAATACATCCCTAAGAACAGTTTGGTAGTTCTCATTTTCTTTCTAAAGAGATGCTCAGACCCACGGTGGTTTCGAAATGAATGTCTGCTGGTGACCTCCCTGGACCTGATTAGCTGAGTACCAAGGTGAAGAAGGTCGCTTCCCCAAAGGTGTCTCCTGGCTCAAATGCACAGGTAGCCAAGACAACCCAGACAGCACACCATGAACCAGCCGCATCTAATCAGTCTCTTAGCCATGCTACTGTGCATAGTTGTTTGTGTGCTGTTTCCCTGACTGGATGGTGGACTCCTTAAGGGCCAGGACAATTTTTTTTTTGCCTTTCTTTAGATCTCCAACGCCTGGAACATAGTATAAATTCTTGTTGACTTGACAAATTGACTGTTTGAGGGAGCTCTCTCGTACCTTTCCACTATGGTCAGGACCAGCCAGCTTTAGGTGAAGATCCACATAGTACTTGTAGGAAGGACTCCTTGCCTCCAAATCTCTCCTTCACTAGTTCTATAAATTTCTCCTCAAATGATTCATTTCTACAGCTTAATCACTGCCTTCATCCTCACCTCCCAGGCGGCTTCACTGAAAATGGTCCAGATAGGAAGAGGGAGAAATCCTGAAGTTTCCCAGAAGGTTATGGCCAGAAGGGATCTTGAGAGGTAGTCCAGTGCAATTCAATAAGGCAAATGAGGCCCAGGAAGTCACACTAAAAGTCGCACAGGAAGTGGCAGTTAAGTGGCAAATCTAAGACTCAAACCCAACTCTACTTTGGCCCTGGGTCCAGGGCTCCTTCGTCTACCTGACACCTTTGGCTGCTGCAGTTTTGCCCAACACACCACACAGTTGCCAATGTGCATTCCAATGGAAGGAGGCTGGAGAAGACTTGCTGTGTCTGGAGCCCAAATACTGTCCAAGCCTGTGTTTGGCACCATCAAGTAGGAGGCACAGTCCTCGTCTATGAGAAGTTTCCCATCTCCCTGGGGATATGGGCCACACATCTGTCTACAAGAGAGACAATGATGGGGTACTAAACTGTCACATGACCCGATAGCAAAATGAAGGTTCACACAGTTAACTTTCTGGACAGAGACCAGACAAGTAGATGGTGCTGATTTCCCTAGGACTCAGAGAGCTTTGACTATACTTCCCCC
>JAJPUD010021124.1:0-23570 GCA_023553655.1 Myrmecobius fasciatus | reverse complement strand
TTTAATGTCTTTTAGCATTTGATGAATGCCCATAAAAGAACTATGTCAATATTTCCTAGTATTTGTTTCTATGCCAGTTTAAGTTAATTGCTTTCTTGGTTTTGGGGAGTTCAGAGGACAGAGTAACAGGATAGAATCTTGGTAAATTTCTGGTTCTACTCTGCTTCTTTATAAAACTTGTGAACTTTTCTTTTGGACAACTGAGAACTTTCAGATAAACTTAACACATATTGTTACCATGACTAAGTTATAGGATGATAAACAGCCATTAAAAGACAGTGCTCAGAAGCAACTAATCTTTTTCCTGTTTATCAGACTATATTCCAGCAGAAAAGGGAACAAGCATTTATTAAGTCCTTCCTATGTGTCTAGTACTGTGCATTTGAACCTTATAACAATAATGTAGGTGCTTTTATTATTCCCATTTTATACTTGAGAAAACTGAGGCAGGCTGAAATTAAGTGACTTGCTAAGGCTCACACAGTAAGTATTTAAGGCCAAATTTGAATTGTGTCTGCCTGCACTTAGCTCAGGCTAGAAAGATCATAATTGCCAGAGGGAGAAGGCTAGGAAATAAGTGGGGATAGGCCAACAGTAGAGGGAGAACAATTATACCTGGAGGCCCCATTAGGTGAATTGACCATCCTGACCAGTTTCCAAGGGCTAGTGAACCCTGAATGAACTGAAGTGACATTTCCAGAGCCATATACTTCTGTTTTTACTTCATTATTGACCCACA
This sequence comes from Myrmecobius fasciatus, assembly GCA_023553655.1. Taxonomy (NCBI): domain Eukaryota; kingdom Metazoa; phylum Chordata; class Mammalia; order Dasyuromorphia; family Myrmecobiidae; genus Myrmecobius; species Myrmecobius fasciatus. The sequence continues at coordinate 22,831 of JAJPUD010021124.1, read as the reverse complement.
GTTTAGAATTGCCTCAGGTATGAGTCGAGTCTAGGCTGGCCTAATCTATTAGAAAAAAATCTTGAGGATTCCTGTAAAAGCACTTTCAGGAGCTGTGAGGTACCTTTTGCTACCTGTGTACCACATGTTCTAAGTTTGAGACCACTTTCCCCTGAATTCTGCAGAGTGGAAGAAGATGTCATAGACTGTATAAAGAATTGTGTTCTATACAAAACATACTACTCTAGTGAATAATCATTTCTAAAAAGCAAATTAAATAGATTGACATTGATAAGCAACTTATAATAAATGGGGAAAATACATGTTTGGGAGTTTGTGAATTCAAATAATATAAAAGCTGCTCTTCTGATCCTTCAGAGTTAATTTTAGAGACCTGATAACATATAGTAATTATCAGAAACACAGCCTCCCAATTCAAGTGAGGGTTTGTAATTTTTAAGCATATGCAACATGAGGAAGAAAAAAGGGTACATGATTTATGATAGATACGATAGTAACAGTTGGATAGCCCATTAAAAAGCTGGTCAGGAAGGATCTGTATGATTATATTACAAGAAAAAAATTGGTGAGTCTGTGTTGGAGGTGTGAGTTGTCTTTCTTAGCATGTGCTTTGGTAATGTGTTTCCTACATGTGTGCTTCTTCATATGTGGACTCTAGCTACTCATTTTTCCTGGGTATCTTTCCAAGCATATTCATTCTATGCACTAATGTTGTGTGTCTTTATGGGGTAATGTGCAATAGGTTTACAGGGAAGATATTTATTGCGACTTTTCTTGAAATACAATTTCATTACATTCCTTTGTTTTGAGCGAATTGCATCTTCTATGTATGAAAAAGTAAAATTATTGGTAGGGTCATGTTCTATGGCTTTGAGTGGATGTGGATCTATAACTTTAGGCAGCCTTTTGCACACGTATGTGTATGTGTGTGTGTGTGTGTGTGTGTGTGTGTGTATAGGTGCTATATGCACAGAAGTTTAAATAAATATTCCACAGAATAAATGGGGAGCTGGCTTGTAATCTTCTTCATTGGAAAGAATAACCCATCTCAGTGAGACTGTGAATCTTTCCATGTATGAGATGAAGCCATGACCTGAATCAGAAATCTGGGAATCCCTGGGAATTTAGAAGATTCCTTAATAGCCTGCCTACACCAGCTAGATGACAACTCATTTGATTGAAAAATTTAAATCTCTAAATCCTGATCCAGAAAGTAACGGCATATGGGTAAAAGCACCATCAGAGAAACTAGGGATCTGAAAGTTGGAGGGAATCACAGATCATCTAATTTAACCTCTGTATGAACTATGAAAGTATTCTACAATATAAGGGGTCATTCAGGATTTTCTTGAATACCTTCCATGAGAAAAAGAAGAACAGGAAGAAAACAATAATTACTATAACTACTGCTGCTGCTATTACTACTACTACTACTACTACTACTACTACTACTACTACTACTACTATTACTACTACTACTTCTACTACAACTGCTACAACTACTACAGCTAACATTTATATAGCACTTAGCATGTGCCAGGCACTATGCTGAGCCTTTTACAATTGTCATATCATTTAGCCCTAAGAGGTAGGTGCTATTATTATCTCTATTTTATAGATAAGGAAACTGAGATGAACAGAAATTAAGTGACTTTCCCAGTCACACAGCTTGTTAAGTGCCTAAGGTCAAATTTGAAGTGAGGTGTTCCAGTACTCTATCCACTGAGACTTGAAATCTGTTTTTCTGTTACTTTGCCACACTGGTCTGGTTGGATTCTTTAGAGTCAGTATGTTGGTACCCTTTTATCTCCCATTTCAGTTGAAAACAAAAATGGTAGAGGGCCAGATAAGAGAGACTAGAAAGTCTTGAATGACCTCAATGAGTCAATTGTCTTAATCCTTGGGGAGTTTCTAGAAGTGCTTTTGTGGTTTTACTGCTCTGTGGGCAAAAGTTTTGCCATATTTTCTTTTGGACTTTTAAAAAGAGTTTTCTCATTCATTGCAACATTGGTTACAATCAATTTAGGCAGCTTGTACAATCCTCCTAATCCCAGTAAATGTCTTTGCTTTTTTTAATAGTACTGTTTGCTGCTAGAATGTGTAGTTCCAAAGTTTCAAAGGTCATCTCCGTTTTTCCTTTGCCGATCTCTCAATAAAGAAGCTCTCTCAGAATATATCCTGTGCCCACTATCCTTCTGCCCAGAGTTCTGGCAATATCTTGCAGGGGATCAAAACCCAAAGATGATAACTTCCTTTGGGTTCACTGAAATGTATCTAACTACTTCCATGGGAAAGTTTAGAGGCTTGGAATGGCAAATAGTCACTATGCCCAGGGTTCCACAGTTTTTTGTGAGAGATATCATGTAATATTATGAATTATATAATAATTATTTAATGATATTATAATATTATATATAAAATATAATATGTATATGGCATATATTATATATCATATATCTATACATATATATATATATAATTGTAATTGACAGTATTAAAAACTAATAACCAATACCCTATACTGATTCAGGCCAGTTCTTTGGTGAAATAAAGAATAGCTTGTGCAGGGTCACATGGCTAGGGTATGTCAGAGGAAGGAATTGAACCCATATCTTCTTGGTTTTGAGAAGGCTGGAGCTCTACTATACCATGTTGTCCCACTCCTCTGTCTTTCTCTCTCCTTCCCTACTTCCTTCTTCCTTTCTTTTCTTCTCCCTTTCTCTTTCTTTCTGTCTCTGTCTCTCTCTCTGTTTTCCTCTCTTCTTCCTCTTATGTATATATATATATAAAATACATACATGCGGGATATATATATATAATAAATGGAGAGAGATACTTTATTGCATTTCTGACTTTATGGTGAAAGTTCTCTTTCCAGCAGAGTAGATCATAATATATCCAAGCCTTTTCATCCTATGTGATTCTGTCTGTATCTTCCCATAATTCTTCCACAGGGGTATTTCTCTAGTATGCTTTCTCTAAAGCATATATCATTGCATGGATATTGCTGGAGAGTGAGGGTTATCCATTGGTTATCCATAAGTTTTATTTTATATTAACTTACTTCCTTCATGCATCTCTCTTATGGCATCCTTTACCCTGCTTCTCTTGGGTCATTTCCCATTGGTTGGACAATACTCCAACCATGTGTCTCTCAATTTATCTTTATAGGAAACCTTAATTCTTCAGAGACTTTATAACTTGTAATCACTTACTACCACCAGAAGAATACTGATGTCTAAAAAGATGAGCCTTTATTTTGGAGGGAAGCTTAAGGATTAATGAAGCACTATATAATTTCCCAAAGTCAGTCCAGTCTCTATTCTAATTATTTCTAGACTCACTTCACTGGCCATTGTTAGTGACTGTGCAAGACATATTTATTGATGGACCAATTTTATATTATTGAGTATCTAACTCCATATTGCAGTTGAATTATGAATATTCTTTATCAATTTGGTTTTTCCTGTGTGAATAGTTAGGTTGTTGATGGTTATCCTGCCTTGTAGGTGATTATCTAACTCAAAGGCTAATTTTCTATCTGTTCTGACTTTGTCCTTACAACAGGCTTTGGAAATTATTGTAAAGAAGTGTTAAATTCCAGTGTGCTATCAGCTTACCTACTCTAATTAAAACAATTGTGCTTGGGAACATTTTCCCAGACTCTACATTGCAATTTTTTTTTGAAAGAGAGAGAACATAATTCAATGGAAAAAAATGATGGAATGGGAAGCTGTTGAAAGTATTCACATGCCTTCATTAGGCAAATCATATCCCAGGAAATATAGTAGCTATATAGCAAAATCTTGCTAGGACAAAATTAGATAATGAGGTGGGCTTTAGTTCTGTCCCCTATGTTATAAAGGGAATCCAAAGTAATCTCACACCATACTATGATCTTCCTGGGAATAAGTGATATATCAATGCTACAATCAATGGTTTTGGTGACCACACAAGTCAGCCATAAGCACTGTCATTCTAGGGCAAATCCCATGATTCACTAAGCATAATTTTGTCACTAATAGAGGCCATGAGGGACATGTCATAGGAAGATGTGACTCTTCTTTCCTGTTGTTAATCTTAAAGGATAGAAACATTTCAGCTTCTCTTAGGAATGATGGATAGCTGTTGTTCATTTATTGCTGTTGTTCAGTAATGTCTCTTTGTATTTGGAGTTTTCTTGGCAGAGATATTAGAATGGTTTGCCGTTTCCTTCCCTAACTCATTTTTCAGATGAGGAAACTAAGACCCACAGAATTAAATGATTTGTCCAGGGTCATAAAGCTACTAAGTATCTTAGGCCTGATTTTAATTCAGGAAGATGAGTTTTCTTAATTGCAGATCCAGTGCTCTATCCACTGTGCTACCCTACTAGGTATATTCTAGCTTCTCTTAGGAGCAAGGGATGGCTCTATCATTCACCAATGGTTCCCAACCCTTTCCTTCTGGACTGACACAGAGGGACAGTCTCCTCTGTGGAAAAAAATATTTCCTCTGATTATCCTAAACCTGAGTCAGGAAAATAAGAATTGGAGCTGCCTAAAACAGTGTCCTGGCCTCAAATGCCAAGCTGTGAATGTGGTCTGATGCAGGTAAACACATCAGTTTTCATTCAGACCCTGAAAAAGATGACAGAGAGATGGGAGATTTTGTCATTGAAATATCTAGTGAAGAAGACTCCTCTTTCACCATTTCTTTATTCTTGCCTCTTCTGGCCTGCTTGCAGCCTAGATGCACTGACCAGAGAGGATTCTTTTTCTTGATAAATGGATTTCTTTTATTGCTTGCTGGGGAGCAGATATAGACTTTATAACCACCTGTTATTGATCCTGGCATTTGGGCTCAAAGAAGTAGCATTTTTGTCTTATTTTTCTCTGATCTAGGCTTCCAGGATACTTTCTGAAGACTCTGCTTTCTCATTCCACACTTCCCCTACCATGCCCATTTCCTCCAAGGTACCCTTCCCCATACCTATTTTCTATTGTCCTTTGATATGTTGTCTTCTCATCTTGGAATGAATGCAGTATCCTTTGGAGCATAGACTGATATTTGTATTTGTATCCCCTGTGCTTAAAAAACTCAGTCACAGAGAGAGTTATCAAAGTGCTGATCAAACTCACCCACTCATTCTGTCTCTCTGTCTGTCTCTCTGTCTCTGTCTCTTTCTCTCTCTTTTTTTCTTCTTCCTTTTCTCCCTCCCTTCTTCCCTCTCCTCTCTTTCTCCTCCCTCCTTCTCCCTTTCTCTTTCCCTGCTTCTCTCTTCTTCCTTCCCTTCCTCAATTTCCCTCCTTCTCTCCTCTTCCCTCCCTTTCCCTCTTTTTTTCCTCTCTCTCTGTCTCTCTTTGTCTCTCTGTTTCTTTCTCTCTGTCTTTCTGTCTCTCTGTCTCTATCTCTCACTCTCTCTGTTTCTGTGTCTCTCTGTTTCTGTCTCTCTTTTTCTCTATGCCTGTCTCCATCTCTCTCTCTTTCTCTATGTCTGTCTCTCTTTGTCTCTGTCTGTCTGTGTCTCCATCTCTCTTTCTGTCTGTCTCTCTATCTATGTCTCTATCTCTGTCTTTCTGTGCCTGTCTGCCTGTCTCTCTGTTTCTCTCTTTCTGTCTCTCTGTCTCTCTCTTGCTCTCTATGTCTCTATCTCTCTTTCTTTATGTCTGTCTGTGTCTCTCTCTCTTTCTCTATGTTTGCCTTTCTTTGTCTCTGTCTGTCTCTGTCTCAGCCTCTGTCTCTGTTTCTCTCTCTCTTTTTTCTCTCTGTCTGTCTCTCTCTTTCTATCTCTGTCTCTCTGTCTCTGTCTGTTTCTCTCTTTCCCTTCCTTTTCTCCTTCCCCCTCTCTCTCTTTCCCCTCTCCCTCTTCCTCTTTCTTTCCCTCCCCCCTCTCCCATCCATCCATCCATCCATCTGATAGAGATTTTTCTATCTCTATCCATCTTTATATTGATCCATCTCTCTGTTTTTGCCTACTGTTTAGTCTGTCTTTCTGTCTTGGTCCTTATAATTATTTGCTATTACAAATCACCGAGGTAGTATGAGCATCATTCTTCTCAGAAAATTGGGAAATAGCCTCTAAGCATTTCTTATCTAGAAAATGGTGTTTGTCTCCTAGGAAAACATAATTCATACTGTATTTCAGATATGATGAGTCCCTCCATGTCTATAGTATCCTTAAATATTTTTTTTAGTTTTTCAAAGGCAAATATGTCCTTTGTTGACTTTGAAGGAAAATAAGATTTTGTAGTTTCTCTTTTCTTTAGTCTTTCAAATGTTTGAATCCTGTTTGCAAAGAAAATTAGTTATTTTTCTATCTAACTATTCAGCTGCCTGGATATCAAGAATGCACTAGGTTTTATAGGGAAAGATTTTGGATAATTTGGAGATTTGATATTGCTTGCTAACTACCTAAGTTTCTGTCTTAATAAGGGTTATCAGAATTACTTAGACCTTGGGTTTAGCCATTCCCCAATTTCAAGTGGACTAAATCATGGACTCAGCCAACAGATATTTATTAAGCATCTGTTTTACTCCAAGCACTGTATTAAGCATGAAGGATACAAAGAAAGGCAGAGCAATCCCTATCCTCAAGGGACTTACAGTCTGGTGGTAGAGACAGTATACAAAAAACCTATGTTCAAAAAGATAAAGACAAGATAAATTCAATATAATCAAAAGTAGGAAGGCACAAGAATTAAGGAGGATTAGTAATGGCTCTTGAGAACTTCATCTGGGATCTGATAGAAGCCAAGGAAGCCAGGAAATAGAGATAAGGATGGAGAAAATTCCAGGTATGAGAAATAGCCAAAAAATGAATGTATATAGAACAAAATTGCAGAAGAAAAGATAAGAACAGTCCTAATAAAGGAATTTTACCTCTGACATCTATGGTGAATTTTCAATAAATGTGTAATTGATATATGTTTTGTTTTTTACATTGGTGTCATTTTTTCATGATTTCCCTGCTGTCAGCACCATGTCCCTAATAGAATCCTCCCTTATAACAAAGACATATAGTTAGACAAAACAAAACAATTCAATAATCATTTCACATGACATATGCTTCATTTTATATTCTCTATCACTTGTTATCTATCCATCACTTCCACTACCAAGAGGAAGTATGTTTCACTACCTCTCAGATCACTGTATCATAATTAGTCATTGCATTGGAGCATAAGTTTTTAATTGTTTTATGTTTTTCTTATGTAACTGCAGTCATTAAAAATGTCATTCTCCTTGTTCTGCTTGCTTCACTCAGTATTCATATAGTCTTTCTAAATTTCCTTGAATTCTTTGTCCTTCCAGGCAATCAATCAATCAGTATTGATTGTTTACGTGTGTCACGCACCATGTTAAGAACTGGAAAATATAAAGAAAGGCAAAAAGCAATCCTTGTCCTAAAAGCAATCACATTCTAATAGCGAGGTAACATGTAAATAATTAGGTACATACCAGACACTGAAAAGATGAAGGTGATTTCAATGAGAAAGATATTTTCAATAGGAGACATAGGTAAAGACTTTTTGTAACAGGTGGGACTTGGAATGAATTTTGAAGGCAGTCACAGAAGTTAAGAGGGAGAGGTGAAAATGGAGAGTATTCCAGGGGGTACCACCAGTTCAAAGGTACAAATATGGGAGATGGATGGAGGAACAAAAAGGAGAACAATATAGCTGGATCTTAAGGTTTATGAAGAAGAGTAAAGTAGGAATAGATTAGAAAGGCAGCAAGAACTTTAAATGCCAAACAGGACTTTCTATTTGATCTTGGATGTAATAGGGAGTTAATGAATTTTATTGTGTAATCACTGAGGCACAATAATATTCCATTACATTCACATACTGGCAGCTAGGTAGCACAATGGATAGTATGCCAGCCCTGCAGTCAAGTAGTTCAAATCTAGCCTCAGATATTTACTAACTGTATGACCATAGGCAAGTTACTGAATCCTGCTTGTCTCAGTTTCCTCATCTGTAAAATGAGTTAGAGAAGGAAATGGCAAGCCACTCCAGTATCTCTGTCAAGAAAACCCTAAATGGGGTCACAGAATCAGATACATCTGAAAATGACTGAACACTCACATACAATATCATACTTTGTCATCAAACTTATTCTCTCCAAGCTAAATATTTGCATTCACAAAATCAGGGGCCCCAAGGGAAAAACACTATCAGAAGACTTAATGTCAACAGATTACAGCACTTTTCTGGGAACAGTTTGTAACTAACTTAGAGGAAAAGTTGAGCTAACCCATAGTTGAGAACAGTGGAACAGAAAAGAAGTAGCCAGCTTTCAGAGTTGGTATATAGCATTGCTTTTGCTCATCTGGTTCAGAACATTCACAATTATTAAAACTGACGATGAAAATGATGGGGAAATTCAGAAGCTGTTATAGAAAAAGCAAGAAGACCACAGAATTTACCAGCAGGATAGTTCATCCACATCAAAGAAGGCAACATTTAACTCCATCAGAAGTACAACAAAACTTAAAAGAGATGCAGGATTCTTGACCTAGTAAGAAGGCAGATGAAATTCAGTTTTATGCCAATAGTGACAATTCAAGGTGCTTTTATGATGCCCTGAAGACTATTTATGGGCCAAAAACATAGGGTGCATCTCAACTACTCAGTGCTGTTGGAGTCACATTGATTAGTGATATAAGAACATGACCTAGAGAGGACTGAACACTTCCATAGTGTTCTCAACAGATTGTCATCAATCAATGTTGAAGCTATTTTTACCTCAAGTGGAAGTTAATCACTCTCTATATACATTTCCAACTGAAGAAGAGGTTTTTAATTCCATTAAGTTCCTCTCTGGTGCCAAAGCACCTGATGCTGATTCTATTCCAGTTGAGATTGGGGTTGGGATGGAGTCCAAGCTGACTGAAATTTTCTGTTACATGGCAAGAAGAGGTTATCCCCAAGAGTTCAAGAATGCCATTGTCCATCTCTATAAAGTAAAGGAAATAGATTGTTCTGGGATAATTACAGAAAAATCTCTCTCCTAATCATTGCTGAGAAAATTCTTGCCAGAGTCCTCTTTAATAGATTTATCCTTCACCTGGAATATAGTCACCTACCTGAGAGCCAGCATGACTTCAGAAAGGACCAATGAATGGTCAAAATGGTCTTTGCTGTCTGACAAACTCCAAGAGAAATACCACAGCAAATGCCAAATTTAGACTGAAAGGAGAGGGAAAAACTTTTTAATTCACATCATTCTTTATTTTAGAATGTTTTTATTAATAGATTTATTTAGCCATACATGATTTTATTCTTAGAAACTTTTATTTTCTACTTTGAAAGATATTTTCTGCCTCATTTTCGGTTTTCACATTATCTATCTACCAGTCTCAAGAAATGTTTCTAAAATAAGTTGAAAGTTTTCTTTGTGAAATGGGAGAGCTTGACTTTCAATGTTCAGAGCTACAAGTCTGACACCTTCTGGATAGTAGTATGTAAGTATTACCCATAACATGCCACAGGCCCATTAGTCAGTCATCACAACGAAGTGTTAGATACTTAAAGAGGAAACCAGAGGCTAGAGATAGCCTCATTCTTGTTAGAACCTCATTCTCCCATTGTTAGGACAAAGAAGGAGCAAAGTATACCATGTTAGAAATGGAAGACTGTCTTGCTATTCCTTGATCAAGATGCTCCATCTCCTAACGCCTAATGTTTACTGAATACTTCTTCCTACAATGGTAACTCTTTCCCTTCTCATCTCTACTTTCTGGCTCCTCTTCCTTCAAGTCTCAGCTAAAGTTCCATCTTTTATAAGAAGCCTTTCCCAGTCTTTCTTTGGTGCTTCTGAGATTACTCCCAGTTTGTCCTGTCTATTATCCTGTGACTCCAAGAAGAAACAGTATGTGTATCAGCCACACTCTTGTAAAACTGTCTCAGCAGAGTAGCTAAACATGGTGGAGGGTAACCAAAAGGCCTCAAACCCATAAAGGCATTAGGAGGATGTCTATCACAACCATGTGAAGTCTTCCGCCAGTGGAATGGGCATATGAGAATAATTAGGTCCAAAAGCTATGAAGGCAGCTGAAGTGGGTGCTGTGGTGAACTTAGAGTTTGGTCAGACATCAAAGGTCATCCTTTGCATCCCATGCTATTGTCACTCATCCTTATGTTTGTCCTGCCATTGGATTTCACTGATTCTGGAAGAGAGAGTAAGGCTGATGACTTTGTGCAACTCTGCCTCACTTAAATCCAATTCACACTTGAGTCAATTCAGTGATTAGTCCTCTTCAAAACTAAGAACAAACAACATGGTTTGAATATTATCTCCCCTGTTAGATTGTAAGTTCCTTAAGAATAAGAATAAGACTATTTTTTGCTTTTCTTTTTATCAGTGCTTAGCACAGTTCTTAGCACATAGTAAGCTCTTCATAAATGCTAGTTAATTGATCCATTGACTAGTTCAATTCCTTCCTTTTGGAAATGAGAAAATTAAGGCCTAGATTTATATAGAACCTTTTGACTTAAGAGTGCTTCAAGTGATAATTTTGTTTGTTCAGAGTACAATTTCTTCCATTGAAGTCTTACTCTGATGCTTGACTTTGTCATGGAGATAGTACTCTGTTTCTAGAAGCTATGCTTGTAGAGATCAAGTACTGATAGATCCTACTAAGCCACAAAAAGTTTCTAATATGGTAAACTTTTATGCAGACTCTGAGGGCTACCTTTATTCATTTGTCAAGGTTCATTGTCAGAAAGTTAACCATTTGACAATAATTTATTTTTTGAGGTAAAGTAATACATAAAGATCAGACATTTAGACATGGAAATGTGATTTGTATCAGTGGAGGGCTCATCCTCATGGTGAAATTCTTGAGTATTTAAGTAAGTGTAGACTTTAGTCATACATAATTTTTTAAAAAGACCCAACATGCTGATGCCATTTTACTAACTGATATATCCTCAATTGATATTTTGATCATTATCCTTATTTTCATCAAATGATATCACTGAGAGGTATGACTTTGCTTGTGTGAGCTGCTATAAAATTTTTCTACAACCTTCAAAAGTTGTGGTCTCTGGTCCCTTCTTTATGACTATTATCTTAAAACCCAAATCACTCTGGCTATTGCTGTTTGGCTAATAGACCCCAGTCCAAGTCACAAAACAATAAGTTTTGGTTTTGATGGCCTAAAGTGAAAATAAATAGCAATTGCTTCTGTTCTGGCCAGAGGCTCTAAGGGTCTTTCCTGCCCTGATTGATTCTTTTGTGAAGGCAAAATAGTCCCTCTTTTACCTCATCTTTACCTTTATAGAATGGAAGTTGCCTCAGATAAACTGAAACCTGGGAAAGAACTTAAATTAAAAAGATCAAGATCTTCTACTGAATTTTGGGTTAACTCCAGTCATCCTGACTTATGTCTTGACAACAGACCCAGATGACTTGGGAGGAGAGTATGAGGCTGATGACTGCACAGCACTGCCTCAACTAAATCCAATTCACTAGCAAGTCAAGACATCACTCCTTGATGCCATTGGTCCTCTTTCAGAAGGAAGGACAAACAATAACAAGAGCAATAACAAAAAAAAATCTAGAAATTGACAAGTTAGGCAGATTTTGGATGCCCTGAAAGACATACATATATCTGCTGCATAATGTAGTTTTTGTTGACAAATTAACCAGCTGGTTAAAAGTAACGAATTATGGAAGGAGACTTCCCATTAATTTGTTAAAAATGAGACAGGAAACATGAAGCTCTATGTCTATTTGTAGAGGTATTACCGATACCTCACATTTATACAGTATTTTACATGAAATATCTTATTTGATCCCCACAATAACATTAGGAGGCAGGTGCTACAAGTATTATTTAATCTATTTTAAGATAAAAAGAGTGAGAGTTAGAAACAAAGCTACTTGCTTGTGGTCACATAACTAGTAGGTATCAAAGGCAGGATTTGGAGTTCTCTTCCCTGACTTTAAAAGTAGTGCATCATAGATTATAGTTGGCAGGATATCCCCAGAGGAATGTCCCAGGTATTTATGATTAGTCCTGGGCTATATTAGATTTTTGGATTAAAAAAAGTATATGGTACTTTTTAAGGTGATTTGCTAAATGACACAAAATAGGAAGGGACAGCTAATACACTATATGACAGAAGTGAGATACAAAAAGATATTGAAAGATTAGAACATTGTCTTATTCTTGATTCAAAGAACCATCTTTTTAAGAACAAGATAGGGGAAGCAGTTTAAATAGCAATCCATTTAAAGCATGTGTAGAGGTTTTAGTAGAAAACAAGCTTAATAAGAATCAATAGTGAATGGAATCTAGAAGTCATAAAAACTGGCAATATCTTTGACTGCACTAAGAACATCATAGTATCCAGGATTGAAGGACCTTTATGTACTCTGCTGTGTATCAGAACATACTGACTTATGATATTTAGTTCTGGGAGCCACTATTTAGTGTCCAAAATTAGGGTAACCAAGACCCAGTAGGGACGAAATAGCTTTCATCAATTTCAAGTGTTTGGATGGATATCATGGAAGAGGGATTAGATGGCCATTTTTAAAATATGTTTTAGTGGGGATTACTTTGGGGCATGTGATTGGACCAGATGACCACGAAGTCCCCTTCCAACATCCAAATTCAATTATTCTATTCACTATAGTGTCTCACTTTTCCCTTTTTCTAATCTCCATACTTCTGCCTCGTCCACCAAAAATATCCCACATGAAAATATCAGTTTTGCAATTTTCTAAAAATATTGAAATGAGTGTTTTATTTTGTTCTGCCATGTGCTATTTTTTGATAATAATTCTAGATTCTGGATTCAAGTCAAAGGAAGCAAATAACCTTTTTAACATCCCTTTGAATGAATTTTCCAAGTTGGAAACACTGGGTCATGAACAATGAAGTAGTACTGACCAAATTCACTACTTGGGATTAATTTAGCTGCCCTCAAACCCATTCTGGGCAATATTTTAAAGTATGTATGAATCATAGCCACCTATCTACTCTTTTTGTTGCCCTTTACCCACTTTTTGATGTGGACTTATTTGCCAAAATCCTAAAGGGCTGAGATAGATGATAAGGGGATGGAGTAGTTCTTTTATTCTCTTATTAAAACTTACCGTTCTTGTGTCCCAGCCATTAAATGAAGCAAGCTCTTCTGCAAGATGAGAAAAGGTGAGCTAATTTTACTCTTCCTAGACAGTAAGCTACCCTATCTTTAAGGATATCATCCTGGTGTTTCTGGGGCAAATGGACTGAACTAATCTAAAAACGAAAGGTAAGAGTCCACCAGGCTAACAAAATGAATCAGTTCTTCCTACAGCTCCAATAGTAGAAGACATGATTTAACAAAGATTTTTAGGAAGGCCTTGACCTATAACAGGGCTTCTTAAACTTTTCATATTTGTGACCCAAATTTTAAGATGATACCACATGCATGGCTGCCTACTAGGTAAGTACATAATTGGCTCTTATGATCAAGGTTGAATTGATTCAAAGTGGTTAAAGAATGAATAATATTCATTTCAAATCAATTTAAAGAAATAATTTATTTTAAATAACTAAAAAAATCACATTTGATTCTGGCTTCTGACAGCAGCATTATGTCTTAAAATCCTGCTTAGTTTGTTGTGTAGCATCAATGACTTTTGTAGTGAACTCTATGGCCAGAGAGTCTTTATCACAGGGAAGGACATGAGAAGTACTATCTATATTTCTATGTGCATATGTAATATGTACATAGCATATTATATATAGATAGATAATTTGTCTATTTTTTAAACCCTTTTCTACCTTTCTAGTCTTCTTATAGTCTAATTCTCTCCCACTTTAGGATTTCATGTCACTGGTCTTTCTGATCCTCATACATAACACTTCATTACCTCATTCTATGTCTTAATATCTCCTATATTTGGAGTATTTTCTCTCTTAATCTCCTGCTTCCTGGATTCCTTTAAGCCTCTGTTATAGTTCTACCTTCTGTAAGAGGCCTTTCTTAAGTGCCTTCCCTCTGAGATTACCTTCTATTTACAATGCATGTATCTTGTATTTACATGGTTATTTGCATATTTGTCTCCCTCACTTTGAGGATAGGATTGTTTTAGTTTTTCTTTCCTCTTTCCCTCCCTCTTTCCCTTCCTCCCTTTTTTCCTCCCTCCCTCCCTTTGTTCTTCCCTTCCTTCCTTCCTCCCTTCCTCCCTTTTTCCTCCCTCCCTTCCTTTGTTCTTTCCTTCTTTCCTTCTTTCTTTTCTTCCTTCCTTCTTTCCTTCCTTGCTAGCTTGCTTCCTTCCTTCTTTCCTTTCTTCCCTCTTTCCTTCTTCCTTCCCTCTTCCCGTTCTTTCTTCCTTTCTTTCCCATATGCCCAGTACTTAGCATAAAGTCTGACATATATTTAGTGCTTCATAAGTGCTGATATGAAAAAAAGCATACCATCAAAGTCAGGAGAAAACTGAGTTTGAATGAGTGATCAGTACTATTTGACCTGAACCATTTCCCACAAGAGGATTATTTGTAAAAAAAAAAAAAAAAAATCATAGGCAAATCTATGGATTTAAGTAATTCTGACTTGTAGAAGGAAGATTTACAAGACTGTGTAAATTGTTTACAAGAGAATTATTCCCTTGTGAGTGTTTTCTTACAGCAATCTCCCTTGATGCATTTAGAAGATGTCTCCATTGATAAAAATCTGTTTTACACAGTTTTTTAGGAGAATCTGTTTCTGTTTCATAAACTGAAAATCATGAATGAGTGATAATAGTGAGGAAATTAGACAGTAAGCAGTTAATTGTGGGAATTGAGTGAACCAAACTGACTCCATCTCACAACTCAATTCAGGAGCTAGCTTAGTTTCTATTCAGTTACGGGTCTCATCCAATTTATGTCCTCTGAGAAAACTTTATTCTGTTGTGGGAACTAGGAGAAAACCTTAATTCAATGGACCTCTCTCCCTACTTCTTAGAAACCCTTAACCAAGGATTTAGATTATGTTGAAACTTAGCTGCACAAACTGATACAAAGAGTTTTCTCATAATTTCACATCTCAATCAACCAATATGTTTTATCTGAAAAATGAACCTATAGTATTTCCATGTTCCTTTAATTATACGTATTTGGGGAGTGGGATAGCTCTTTTTCTAAATGCAAAGAACTGAATATGTTCGTTTCCCCCCTTCTCAATTTGAAAAGACTTAATCTCCCATCCAATTAGAAACCAGATTACCTAATGTTGTGTTGTTTCATTTTCCTTAATTGACCTTATTTGATTAATTATTTTTATGGATAAAAGCGTATGTTCTGCTATACTCAGGGTCCTTTGAGGAGGTCTTGTCCAGTTTTGTTAGGCAACTAGCATGCATTCCTTAATCAATAAGCTTAGAAGATCTAACTTTTTCCTTTGTCATCTCATCTTTCACCTCCCACAATAGTCAATGATATGTGTTCAGTCATCTTAGTTGTGTCTGACTTTTCATGACTCCATTTGGAGTTTTCTTGCAAAGATACAGAAGTAGTTTGCCTATGCATACCCTTTGACCCAGCAGTGTTTCTACTGGGCTTATATCCCAAAGAGGTCTTAAAGGAAGGAAAGGGACCCACATGTGCAAAAATGTTTGTGGCAGCCTTTTTTGTAGTGGCTAGAAACTGGAGACTGAATGGATGCCCATCAATTGGAGAATGGCTGAATAAATTATGGTATATGAATGTGATGGAATATTATTGTTCTGTAAGAAACGACCAGCAGGACGATTTCAGAGAGGTCTGGAGAGACTTACATGAACTGATGCTGAGCGAAATGAGCAGAACCAGGAGATCATTATACACAGCAACAAGGCTATATGATGATCAGTTCTGATAGACATGGTTCTCTTCAACACTGAGATGTTTCAAACAAATTCCAATTTTTCAGAGATGAAGAAAGCCATCTACATCCAAAGAGAGGCCTGTGGGATCTGAGTGAGGACCACAACATAGCATTTTCACGCTTTCTGTTGATGTTTGCTTGCATTTTGTTTTCCTTCTCAGTTTTTTTTCTTTCTAGATCCGATTTTTCTTGTGCAGCAAGATAACTATATAAATATGTACACATATATTAGATTTGTCATATATTTTAACATAGCATTTATTGAACTACCTGCTATCTAGGGGAGGGGGTGGGGGCAAGGAGGGAAAATTTGGAACAGAAAGTTTTGCAAGGGCCAATGTTGAAAATTTACCCATGCATATGTTTTGCAAATAAAAAGCTTTAATAAAAAATAAATTAAAAAAGAAAGTTTTAATAAAAAAGTTGTTTGCCATATCCTTTTCTAGCTCATTTTACAAATGAGGAAACTGAGACAAAGTAAAGTGATATGCTCATGGTCACATAGCTAGTAAGTGACTAAATATGTATGAACTCAGGTTTGAACTCTATCCAGTTGCCCAATCTGATGGCTTAGAAACCTGGAAAAGTCAATGTGAGACAACTTCAAATGCTCTTCAGGAAAATTCTCCCTAGCAGGATTCCCTCACTACCCTCTTGTGTCAAATCCATGGAGGCTGATGATTTTTACACATATTGCTTGACCAGGACTGATTTCAGGGTGGTTTAAAAAGGTAGCAACATTCTTGCTTTCTGGGTCACACTGGCCAAGGACCATAGCTTAAGGAACACCAGCATATAGACCATACAGTGTTTGCCTGTGTTAGATTTGGACCCATCTGCTTTGTAGATCTGGCTTCTGAAGTTTGCACATCACCTGTTCTCCACAACCCCCAACCTTTCATCTCTCCATCTATTTCATACTCTGCCTCTGACTCATGCCTAATCACTCCTTCCCTGTCTCTCTTTTTATCCATATTCTTTATTGGGAAGAGGTGATAGTATTATACTGCTGAGTCAAAAAACCATTGATCCTGGGATCTCATCCTGATTTCACTGTCTCTGGGTGTTTTGAGTTCTAGCTTCTTCATTTGCAAAATGGGAGGGTTAGACTAGATCAGAGATTCTTAAACTGCTATTCACAGAGATCCCAACGGACCCACATAATAGATTTCAGGGCATCTGTGAACCTGGATGTGAAAAATTGCATCTTGATTTTCATTAACTTCTAACTGAAATTTGGCATTTCTTTCAATTATATAAAAAACATAATTCTAGCTTTCTTGAAATAGAAATGGATTGTTTTATATTTTCAATCCTCTCATGTTCTGCTGTGACAGAACAATGTTTTGTTTTTTTCTTTTATTATTTAGTGTTGAAGTTTTAAATAAATTTTTAAAAAAATTTAAAAGAAAAAAAGAATTAGTAATAATATTTAAAGGCTCTAGGAGAGACTACTGAAACTGGTGTTACATTTGTGTGTATCATATCTTTAGTTATCTGTGAATATGTTATATTCTCAGTAAAATATACAACAAAATGTAAATTCACTTATTGTAAAACAGAACACAACACAAAAACATGAACTGCCCATAGCTTCACTAGAATGTCTATTATGTCCATGACTCAAAAAGCAAGAACCCTTGAACTGGATGATCTTTATGATTCCTTCCAGATATGAAAAGAATTTATGATTCTAAGTGTCTAGCTGATGTAATAAGGACTGTGTCTTTCAGATCTTTGTGGAGGGTGGGCCACCTGGCCTGGGGAAATTCCTAAAAATGATCCTTACCCACCTGAATCTCCCTTGGGAAAGCTATCTGTTTCCCATTAGAATCTCCCACTCCCAAATGATCTGATAATCACTTTGGTCTGGGAAACAATCACCACCCTTTGTTGCACTGAAAATTAGTCCCTCAAATTCATCTAGAGATCACTTCCTATCCCCCAGGCCATAAAAACCCAATATAATCAAAAGCTGTACTTCAAATTTTTGCTAAAATTACTTTCTGGATTTGGCTCACTGGGAAGTTGTTTCTCAGTATAAACCCATCTAAATTCCTTTTGGAAGAGCCTGCTGAGAAGTTATTTCTCAGTGTAATGAACTAATTTTTTGCCAAAAACCTTGCCTGCAGTTCAAGACTACGAATTCTTTTGCAAAACCTGCAACACTGGCCTGGAAATCTCTCACCCCTCATTTCTTACACTTCAACGTAGCCTTCCTTTTACTGTGTTTCTATCTGCATTTCTTATCTCTACTCTTTGATCTATACAAGTCTAACCCCTTCACTTCTATACCTTCATGGACAGTTAATGATCTTTTACTATCTTCTTTCCTATTATATTTTAGTATAATCACTTGTTGTAACAAAATATTTATTTTTAAAGTTTTTTTTAGTAATCTCTTTTGTACCACCTTTATTTGTGAATGTATCCATTCCCTTTCTCCTACTTAAAGGGCTAGCAAAAGAATAAAAAAATTCTCTGGTAAAACTAACCATTATATTAATTGAGTCTAATAGTATGTGTAATATCCAGCATCCATAACCTTTTACCTCTGTAAAAAAGGGAGGGAGTTACATTTTCTCATCTCTCTTTTTTTCATGGTCAAGTTTGGTTATTATAATTTTGTAAAGTTCATTTCATTTTGTTGTTATTGTTGTTATATTCTTCCCATTTGCATTGTAGTCATTGTATTTTCCTGGTTCTTTCTTCGCTCTGAGGCAGTTCCTTTAAATTGTTTCCTTCTTTACATGCTTCATATTCAGGTAAAATTATTTCTACCTTCATTCCACTCCCCTCCCTATCATCACAGAAGGAAATATCATGCTTCCAGACCCTCAGATTTAACACTTAGGAGTCATCTTGGACTCCTCATTCTCTCTCACTCCCCCATAACTGTTCTTCATCAAGACCCTGTCAACTTTACCTTTGCAATATTGCTCTGACATGCTACCTTCTCTCCTCTAATATTGTTACCATAATGGTGTAGGCCCTTATAACCTTTTTCTTGGATTATTGCAATAACCTGCAGGTGTGACTGCCTGCCCCAATCCATCTTTCATTCAGCTACAAAGTGATTTTCCTAGAGTACTGATCCAAATATGTCACTCCCCTACTTCATAAACTCTAGTGGCTTCCAGTATTCCTATATCTTACTCCTATCCACTTCTCTTTGATCCAGGACAATGACCTCCTTGCTGTTTCCTGAATAAAATATTCCATTCCTTGGCTCTGGGAATTTTCTGTGTCTGAAATAGTCTTCCTCCTCAAGTTTTCTTCCTGGCTTCCTTGAACTCTCAACTAAAATCCTATCTTTTAAAGGAAGCCTCTTACTTCTAGTGTCTTTCCTGTGTTATTTCCTAGTCTTCTTGTATGTTGCTTGTTTATATTTTTTTTTGTTGTCACTCTCATTAAATTGTGAGCTCCTTGATGATAAGGACTAACTTTTGTCTCTTTTTTTATCCCAGTATAGTGTCTGACATATAATCAGTACTTAATGGATGTTGGTTGATTTACTGATAGTGTGTGGGACAGTATCAACCACAAAAACAATCAGAGACTCTCAGAGAAAGAAAAATCAAAAAGGGGTTTATTATGATCTCTGAGAAAGGGCATCTCCCATCTGACAAGGTGTTTGTCTGCAAAAAGAGTGCCAAGTAAAAACTGCAAAACATAAGATTAAATACCCAGAATGTAGAAGGCCCCACCCCCAGCTGGCCTTTTCTCTCATTGTTTGAAAGAGTTTAGGCTTAATTAATTAATTAATTCTAAATGTGGAAATCTAACCCAGAAACAAAAGAATACAAGTCAATAATAATAAACTCTTAATTTAAATTTCCCTAGAGAATTGCCACACAAGGAGATGTCCTTGGATAAGAGAATTCAAAGCCATCATCACTTTTAAAAGAAGTACATAAATGCTAATTATGAGGTGGTGGGAAACCAGAGGGAACAAGCACCTGCAACTTTTAGCTATAGCTCTATTTGTTATTTTAAGTATAGTTATTAAAGTATAGTTTAAGGCTATATTCCCATGAGAGTGTCTTCACTCAGTTAATTCCACACAGTAATAAGTGGCAGAGTTGAGACCTGAACTCTGGTCTTCTGATTATAAGCCTACAGCTAGGCAGCTGGGTGACTCTGTGTAGAGCACTGGGCTCAGGAAAAAACCTGAGTCCAAATCCCCTCTCAGATATTTATCATCTGTATCACTCTGATCAAGTCACTTAATCTCTGGCTACTTCAGTTTCCTGCAAAATGGGAATAATAATTATATATACCTCTCAGGATTATTGAGGATTAAATGAGGTATCTTTAAAGTGTTTATCATAGAACCTGGCACATTGTAGGAATTATATAAATGCCTGCTGCCTTCCTTCCATTACAACTTCCATTCAAATCACTTTAATTCATTCCAGTTCAATTTAACAAGTATTTACTGAGCTCCTCTTTTGTTTAGCATGGCAAATCTTAGTTTATATTTTGATAGGCTATCATGAAAAGGCCCAAGATTGTTTATGCATCCTTGTGGGATTGGCCTGAACAGTGAATTTATATCTATTGTTAAAGTCTCTTAGGAAAACAGAGACAAAAGAGGGGGATCAAGTGCATAAGAACTATAGAAAAACGAGTCTTTATCACCCATATGTTGGCCTGATGTCCCTTAACTGGTTTTCCTTTTTGATCCAAGAGTCTTGAAAAATGGCTCAAAATGTCAGTTTTTAAACTGCCTTTTAAGATGGGTGTGTAAGGAAAAAAATGGTAAAAGTAATTAGAGAAATCTGGAAAATTTGGCTCTGTTTCTATTATCATACAGGCACACCCTGTGTAACATAATTAAATGGTTTTGCAAAAGCATGATTTGGGGTGAAACAACCTCACAGGGAATGGTCACTTCCAATTAATATAAAAGGGATAGTAAGCAGACTGATACTAAGGGGAACAATCAATGTTGAGTACTAGTTCAGATTGGCTATATAATTTGCATCTTAGGTGCTTGGTTGTATGAAAGATATTAAAGTTTGGTTGCCTTATGCTACTGTGGATTTTAGTTCTAAAGCAAGAAAAATTAGTGATTGATGACTGGGCAAAGTGACATGTGCTAGTCTATACTTTCACTATGTTATTTTAAGATACTAAGTTTTCTATTTTATAAAAGTTCTTTATTATTGGATAGCTCAAAGTAGCCATGTTCTGAAAGCTGTTTTGCTCAAACCAAGCAGCAGTACAGATATTTCTCCTATCACCTCTAGCTATTATTGAAAGCAAAGAAATATGAAGTGTAAATAAGTGTTTATTTGAAAATGCCTCAGGATAGAAATTATCTTCTTTGTGCTGGCCAGATTGACAAAGACACTGGCCTCTGCTGCTGGCATGCCCCGAGAGAAAAGGGAATTTGGCCTTGGAAGGATGTATCAGGCAGACAGCAGACAGCTGTGTCTATGGACATTCAACTTGTCATCAGCCAAATCTCTAGTAATGTTCATTTGCCCTAGACCTTTGAGAGGTCTGCAATGCAAATGTGGATAATCATGGGAACATACATGAGCATTATATGATGGGGATGCAGACTGCCACACAAAGAAAGGTAGCTCAATAACTCCAGACCACTTGTGGCTGCACTATCTGGGCTTTCTTGGAGATTCTTTCATACCTTCTTTGCCTTCCTACTTAAACATGTATCCTTGTTCTGCAGAAGAATTGGGGTGGATCTATAATCACACACCACTAACAGTGGTTCCTAGACTTAAACAAGTTTATGTTAGCATCACAAATACATTCCTAATGAATGCAATTGCTCCTTGCTCCTACTACCATGGATTCATATCTGTTGTTTTCCTTCCTACTTCCACTTTTCTTTGGCTAATGATTTTATCATGAAATAGAGTAAAACTCATTTATGGATTCAATTATGCCCAAGCACAAATTGGACATGTAAAACTGTGGATGGTCTTGATACATGTGTGGTCGTATGGAATGCTTATTGTGTTAGGAGGCTGGAAACTTGGGTTTTAGTTTCAGCTTTGCCTTTTACTATCTGTATGACTTTGGAACAGTCACTTAACCACTTTAGGTCTCATAGTATCTTAAGTCTAGAGCTAGAAATGACTTCAGATTCCATCTACTCCAATCCCTTAAGCAACTTACTGAAATGCCCATAAATGTGAAGTCTCAGTGACTGGATTTGAAAGTAGATGCTCTAATTTCAGAGCTCTTTGCATAGCACTTTGCTGCTCTTATTTCACTTTCTCCATGTATAAAAATTCTGGTTGTTGGGATGGTAGTATATATTGATTCTAAGCTTCCTTCCAGCTCTACCATTCTTTAAATTGATGTTATTTGGAGTCCTTCCCATGTGTTACACATTTTTTGACTGAGGCACATTGGGATTTTGCCAGACTTAGCTATATAGATTATGCTACATTTGCCAAGAAATACAAGTTAGATTGTAGATAAGTGTAGAGTGCTTTTGAAGAATAGGTAACAAGGTCTCAATATGCAAGAATCTTTCCAGTTTGGGGTTTACATTACTCACAATAACACTCCCAGTCTTAACTCACTAGATTGCCCTGTTAAGAACAGTCATTATGTGATTTGAGAGGTAGCATGGCATAATGGTTAAAGAGCTAACCCCAAAGGTATAAGACCTGGACTTAAGACCTACTACAGGCATATTAGTTGAGCAATTCTATACTATATAATAAAGTAATAAAATAAAATAAAATAAAAATAAAAATAAAAATAAAGAAGGTTTTGACAAGAGTTTACTGTTTATACTATCCAGTCCTTCAATCAGAGAGGAGAGGCAAATGAAGGAGTTAAGAAGATCCTAAGTATGAAAAATATGGTCAGTCACCATGGTGATGAAATTTCAAGCGATCAGTTTATCTTGGGGGAAAGTATGATGTTTTCTGATGCCAAAACCAAACAGAGCCACTGATGGAGAATGGAGGATTACCTGGGCAATCTTGCTTTAAGGAACCCCCAAGAGAACCTATTAT
>JAJPUD010021123.1:0-23570 GCA_023553655.1 Myrmecobius fasciatus | reverse complement strand
AAAATTTGTGGGATACGGCCAAAGCAGTTATAAGGGGCAATTTTAGATGCTTACTTGCATAAAATAGAGAAAGAAAAGATCAACGAATTGGGCTTATTATTTTCAATAAACTGTTTTCTTTTTCCAATTCACCAGTCCTATTTTCCAGTTTTTGATATTTCTGTTGCCCTGATCTCAATTTATTTCCCCAGTCTTCTTCTAGCTCTCTTTTGAGATTCTTAATGCAATCATCCAGGTAAGCCTTCTGAAAGGGAGACCAACTTAAATCTGCCTTTGTGGCTTCATCTGGGATTGTTTTCATAATGTCAGGACTGGGGACTGTTCTATTTTTTCTCCGTAAAAGCTTTCTATGGTGAGAGCTTTCTTCTGTTTCTTGCTCATGGTTTAAAGTTGGGATATTGGTAAAAAACAGAGAAAACTGCAACGATTTGTATTTGCCCTGGGGCAGTTTGCCGAGTTGACTTCCGGTCTGAGGCTGGTGGGGCTAGATTGGCACTAGGACCACGTTTTCAGCTTCTCTCTATCCACCCTTTACCAAAGGCAGATCTGTCAAAGCACCTGCCCCAAGCAGAGCAAAGTGGTCCAGGCATCTCCCAGGGGTTTCCTGGGTGCCTTAAATCCACCCCTCTATCGCGGCCCTGACTTCCTCCCAGGCTTGAGTCTGATCATGACCAGCAGCTGATTTCCCCTGAGGCTAACCTTCTCAGGAGTTCTTTCAAGGTAGATTTTTGATAGAAGTGCATTGTAGTCCAAATGTTTGGCTGAGCCTTCACTCACAAACCAGTTTGAAGGCTCACTTTGTCTGGGTTTGAGGGAAGGTCCCAAAGGAGTTCACAGAGAAAGCTGTCTGCAGTTCGCCATCTTTCGATTTGGGCTTATTATTAAAAAAAAAAAAAAAAAACTAGAAAAAGAACAAATTAAAAACCCTCAATTAAATACCAAATTGGAAATTCTAAAAATAAAAGGAGAAATTAATAAAATTGAAAATAAGAAAACTATTGAATTAATAAATAACACTAAGAGTTGGTTCTATGAAAAAACAAACAAAATAGATAAGCCTTTAGTTAATTTGATAAGAAAAACGAAAGAGGAAAATCAAATTGTTAGTCTCAAGAATGATAAGGGAGAACTTTCCTCCAATGAAGAGGAAATTAGAGCAATAATTAGGAGTTACTTTCCCCAACTTTATTCCAGTAATTTTGATAATCTAAATGAAATAGAGGAATATCTACAAAAATATGGATTGCCCAAGTTAAAAGAAGATGATATAAATTATTTAAATAGCCCCATATTAGAAAAAGAAATAGAACAAGCTATTAACCAACTCCCTAAGAAAAAATCTCCAGGGCCAGATGGATTTACATGTGAATTCTACCAAACATTCAAAGAACAATTAATTCCAATACTATGCAAACTATTTGAGAAAATAGGGACAGAAGGTATACTGCCAGAATCCTTCTATGAGACCGATATGGTGCTTATAGCTAAACCAGGTAGGGTGAAAACAGAGAAAGAAAACTATAGGCCAATTTCCCTATTGAATATTGATGCAAAAATTTTAAATAAGATATTAGCAATGAGATTACAGAAAGTCATCCCCAGGATAGTACACTATGACCAAGTAGGATTTATACCAGGGATGCAAGGCTGGTCCAATATTAGGAAAACTATCAGCATAATTAATTACATTAATAACCAAACTAACAAAAAAACATATGATTATCTCAATAGATGCAGAAAAAGCATTTGATAAAATCCAACACCCTTTCCTATAAAAAACACTAGAGAATATAAGAATAAATGGGCTTTTCCTTAAAATGATCAGTAGCATCTATTTAAAACCATCAGCAAGCATCATATGTAATGGAGACAAACTAAAACCATTCCCAATAAGATCAGGAGTGAAACAAGGCTGCCCGCTGTCACCATTACTATTTATTATTGTATTAGAGATGTTAGCTTTGGCAATAAGAGAAGAAAAAGAGTTAAAAGGAATCGGAGTAGGTAATGAAGAAACCAAATTATCCCTCTTTGCAGATGACATGATGGTATACTTAGAGAACCCTAGAGACTCTACTAAAAACTATTAGAAAAAATTCACAACTTTACCAAAGTTGCAGGATTCAGAATTAATGCACATAAATCATCAGCATTTTTATATATTACCAACAATGTCCAGCAGCAAGAGATACAAAAAGAAATTCCATTCCAAATAGCAGATAATAGGATGAAATATTTGGGAATCTGTCTGTCAAGGAAAAGTCAGAAAGTATATGAACTAAACTACAAAATACTTTCCACACAAATAAAATCAGACTAAATAAGTAGATTAGTTTGGGTAGTATTGTCATTTTTATTATGTTCTCTCTGCCTATCCATGAGCTTAATTAAGTGCTCATGGATAGGCAGAGAGAACATAATAAAAATGACAATACTACCCTAACTAATCTACTTATTTAGTGCCATACCAATCACACTCCCAAGAAATTATTTTACAGATCTAGAAAAAATAGTAGGAAAGTTCATTTGGAAGAACAAAAAGTCAAGGATTTCAAGGGGATTAATGAATAAAAAGGCAGATGAAGGTGGCCTTGCTGTAGCAGATCTAAAACTATATTATAAAGCAGCAGTCATAAAAACCGTTTGGTACTGGCTAAGAAATAGAGCAGTCGATCAGTGGCACAGGATTGGTTATCAGGACAATCTTGGCAATAACCTTAACAACTTAATGTTTGATAAACCCAAAGACCCCAGCTTTTGGGATAAGCACTCACTATTCCGCAAAACTGCTGGGAAAATTGGAAACTAGTGTGGAAGAAATTAAAGCTTGACCCATACCTAACACCACATACCAAGATAAGATCTAAATGGGTTCATGATCTATATCTAAAGAGGGACTTTGTAAGCAAGTTAGAGGAACGTAATATAGTTTACCTCTCAGACCTGTGTAGATGGAATAAATTTATGTCCAAAGAAGATCTAGAACTCCTAATTGAACACCAGATGGATAATTTTGATTATATATATTGATATATAAATTTGATTATATTAAGTTAAAAAGTTTCTTTACAAATAAAACTAATGCAGAAAAGATTAGGAGGGAAGCATCAAATTGGGAAATCATCTTTACATTTAATGGTTCTGATAAAGGTCTCAAGTCTAAAATATATAGAGAACTGTCTCATATATATAAGAATTCAAGCCACTCTTCAATAGATAAGTGGTCAAGGCATATGAACAGACAGTTTTCAGATGATGAAATTAAAACCATCTCTAGTCATATGAAAAGTTGCTCCAAATCACTATTGATCAGAGAAATGCAAATTAAGACAATTCTGAGGTACCACTGCACACCTGTCAGATTGGCTAAAATGACAGGAAAAGATAACGATGAATGTTGGAAGGGATGTGGGAAAACTGGGGCACTAATACATTGTTGGTGGAATTGTGAACGGATGCAACCATTCTGGACAGCAATTTGGAGCTATGCTCAAAAAGTTATTAAACTGTGCATACCCTTTGACCCAGCAGTGTTTCTACTGGGCCTATATCCCAAAGAGGAGGGAAAGAGGACCCACATGTGCAAGAATGTTTGTGGCAGCCCTTTTTGTAGTGTCTAGAAACTGGAAACTGAAGGGATGCCCATCAATTGGAGAGTGGCTGAATAAATTATGGTATATGAATGTTATGGAATATTATTGCTCTGTAAGAAAAGACCAGCAGGACGATTTCAGAGAGGCCTGGAGAGACTTGCATGAACTGATGCTGAGTGAAACGAGCAGAACCAGGAGATCATCATACACAGCAGCAACAGTATTACATGATGATCCATTCTGATGGACATGGCTCTCTGCAACAAAGAATTGTCTCAAACCAGTTCCAATTGTTCACTGAAGAAAACCATATACACCCAGAGAGAGGGATATGAAATATGGACCACAACGTAACATTTTCATGATCTCTATTGATGTTTTCTTGCATTGTGTTGCCTTTCTCTGATTTTCTTTTTTTTTCTTGTAGATAGGATTTTTCATGCATAACTTGTCAAGTATTTCAACATTATTAACATGTAGTGGACTTCCTGCCATCTAGGGGAGGGGAGGAGACTGGAGGTAAAATTTGTAATGGAAAGCTTTGTAAAGATCAATGTTGGGAACTACCCATACATATGTTATATAAATAAAAAGCTTTAATTAAAAAATTTTTAAAAAAGAATAAAAAACAGAAAACAACTCTCATCTTAAACAGTTTTCATGGAGAGAAAGAAGAGCAGAATCCAGAATCTAAGTTTCATAAAGTTAAAGCAACTCCAGAGGAAGCTAAGAAGGAAGACATGAGCTGTTCCCCATTTCATAAGGCTTTTCTGGAAGATTGCTTAAAGAACCTCAAAAGAGAGTTAGAAGGAAAATGGGGAAATGAAATGAGATTATTTCAAGGAGGAATAGAACAAAGTATATCATGCTCTACAAAAGAAATATGAAAAAGACACCAATTCACTGAAAAACAAAATTGGTGAAATGGAAAGACTGCAATGAAAAAAAAATTGAATTGGACAGTTACAAAAGGAGAAAAAAAATAACTGAAGAAAATATGACATATATCCGAGGAAAACCAACTGGCTGGAAAATAGATATAGGAGAGACAATATAAGCATTATTGGACTCCCTGAAAGCCATACTGAAAAAAACAACCTAGACATTATCTTCCAAAAAATCATGAAAGAAAAATGCCCTGATGTTCTAGAATCAGAAGGTAAAATCACCATTGAAAGAATTCACTGATCACCTCCTGAACGAGACCCCAAAATTATAATCCCAAGGAATATTGTGGCTAAATTTCAGGACTATCGCACCAAGGAAAAGATTTTGCTAGTAGCTAGAAAGAAACAATTCAAATACTGAGGATCTATAATTAGAATCACACACAATCTGCCAGCCTCCATCCACATTGAAGGATCAAAGGGCCTGGAACCAGATATTCTGAAAGGCAAAGGAACTTGGATTACAGCCAAGAATAACCTATCCTGCTAGAATGAACATTATCCTCCAGGGAAGAAGATGGTCATTTAATGATATAGGTGAATTTCACCTATTTCTAATGAAAAGACCAGATCTGAACAAAAAATTCGACCTCCAAACACAGAACTCAAGAGAAGCATAAAAAGGGAAAAAGGAAAGGACTCTTGAGAACTTTATTTCTACTATGGGTATACTTAAAGAATGGGGGTATAATTTGATTTTACTTTGATAATATGAGAAAGAAACCAGAGGTAGAAGGGCTATATATTTGAAAAAGAGTGAAAAGGAGGTAAAATAAGGTAAAAAAGGAGGTAAAAATAAGGTAAAATCTCATGAAGAGGCAAAGAAAACCTAATATAATTGAGGGAAAGAGGGGAGGGGGATGAGCAGTGTGTGAATCTTACTCTCATCAGATTGGGCTCTAAAAGAGTATATCAGACACATTGGTTTCACAGAAATACTGGTACCTCTGTATAGGGAAGTAAGAGGGAAAGGAGGAAAAGAAAGGGATAGACTAATAGAAGGGAAAATAGAATTGGGGAAAGGTGTAAAAAATGGGAGGAGCTCTAAAGGGACAGAAGTGTTGAGGGAGGTGGTCATCAAAAGAAAAATACCGGGGAAGGAGGAAGGGAGAAAAGGGAAAGGAAAGAGAAAATCATAACCTTGGGTAAATAAGACGGCAAGAAATACAGAAGAAGTAACTTATCTGTTAATGTGAATGGGATGAACTCTCCCATAAAACGGAAACAAATAGCAGACTGGATTAAAAGCCAGAATCCAACAATATATTTTTTACAAGAAATACATCTAAAGCATAGAATTATATATGAGTGAAGGTAAAAGGCTGGAGCAGAATCTATTATGATTCAGTTGACCAAAAAAAAAAAAAAAGCAATTGTAGTAATTTTATCTCAGATCAAGTAAAAGCTAAGAGAGATCTAATTAAAAGAGATAAAGGAAGTAAACTGCATTTTACTAAAGAGTACCATAGATAATGAAGCAAGATCAATAGTAAACATACATGCACCAAGTGGTATAGCATCCAGATATCTACAGGAGAAGTTGAGAGAGATGGAAGAAGAAATAGACAGCAAAACTATAGTAGTGGGGGTTCTCAACCTTGCTCTCTCAGAATTAAATAAATCAAACCACAAAATAAATAATAAAGAAGTTAGGGAGGTAAACAAAATTTTAGAAAAGTTAGGTAGGATAGATATTTGGAGAAAATTGAATGGAGACAGAAGGGAGTTTACGTTTTTCTCTGTGGTTCATGGAACTTACACAAAAATTCACCATGTGTTAGGGCATAAAAACTTCAAAATCAAATGCGGAAAGGCAGAAATGGTAAATGCATCTTTTTCAGATCAAAATGCAATAAAAATCACATGTAATATAAGGCCAGGAGAAAATAGACCAAAAGTAATTGGAAATTAAATACTCTAATCTTAAAGAATGAATGGGTGAAAGGGCATATCATAGACACAATAAATAATTTCATCTAGGAGAATGACAATAATGAAACAACATACCAAAATTTGTGGGATACGGCAAAAGTGATTATGAGGGGTAATTTTAAAGCTCTCGACGCTTACTTGAATAAAATAGAGAAAGAGAGGATCAATGAACTGGGCTTAAAATTTAAAAAGCTAGAAAAAGAACAAATTAAAAACCCTGAATTAAGTACCAAATTGGAAATTCTGAAAATAAAAGGGGAGATTAATATAATGGAAAATAAGAAAACTATTGAATTAATAAATAAAACTAAGTGTTGGTTTTATGAAAAAAAACAACCAAATAGGTAAGCCTTTAATTAATTTGATCAGAAAAAGTAAAGAGGAAGATCAAATTTTTAGTCTCAAACATGGTAAGGGAGAACTTTCCACCAATGAAGAGGAAATTAGAGCAATAATTAGGGGTTACTTTGCCCAATTTTATGGCAACAAATTTGATAATCTAAATGAAATGGAGGAATATGTACAAAATATGGACTGCCCAGGTTAACAGACGAGGAAATAAATTATTTAAATAATCCCATTTTAGAAAAAGAAATAGAACAAGCAATTAACCAACTCCCTAAGAAAAAATGGATTTCCGTGTGAATTCTACCAAACATTCTAAGAATAATTAATTCCAATAGTATATAAACCATTTGAAAAAATAGGGAAAGAAAGGGTACTACCAAATTCCTTCTATGATACAGATATGTTGCTGATAGCTAAACCAGGTAGGAAGAAAACAGAGAAGGAAAACTATAGACCAATTTCCCTAATGAATATTGATGCAAAAATTTTAAATAAGATTTTTAGCAATGAAATTACAGAAAGTTATCCCCAGCATAATACACTATGACCAAGTAGGATTTATACCAGGAATACAGGGCTGGTTCAATATTAGGAAAACTATTAGCATAATCAATTACATTAATAACCAAATTAGCAAAACCATATGATTATCTCAATAGAGGCAGAAAAAGCATTTGATAAAATCCAACACCCATTCCTATTAAAAACACTAGAGAGTATAGGGATAAATGGGTTTTTCCTTAAAATGATCAGTAGCATCTACTTAAAACCATCAGCAATCCTCATATGTAATGGGGACAAACTAGACCTATTCCCAGTAAAGGCTGCTCACTGCCAGCATTACTATTCAATATTGGATTAGAAATATTAGCTGTGACAGTAAGAAAAGAAAAAGTGATTAAAGGAATTTGTGTAGGTATTGACGATACCTAATTATTACTCTTTGAAGATGACATGATGGCATACTTAGAGAATCCTTGAAACTCATCTAAAAACTGCTAGAAACAATTCACAACTTTAGCAATGTTGCACGATACAAAATAAAGCCACATAGATCATCAGTATTTTTATATATTACCAACAAAGTTGAGCAGCAAGAGATACAAAAAGAAATTCCATTGAAAATAACTCTCAATAGTATAAAATATTTGGTAATCTATCTGCCAAGGAACAGGCATGAATTATACGAACAGAACTACAATAAATTTTCCACACAAATAAATCAGACCTAATGAGTTGGAAAAATATCAAGTGTCCATGGGTAGGCTGAGCGAATATAATAAAAATGACAATACCAGCCAAACTAATTTACTTATTTAGTGTCATACCAATCAAACTCCCAAGAAATTATATTACAGATCTAGAAAAAATAGTAGCTAAGTACATTTGGAAGAATAATTTATCTATAATTGCAAGGGAATTAATGAAAAACAAAACAAAACAAAACAAAAAACCGCTGATGGGGGTAGTCTTACTGTGTCAGATCTAAAACTATATTTTAAAACAGCAGTCATCAAAACCATTTGGTACTTGCTAAGAAAAGAGTAGTCAATCAGTGGAATAGGGTAGGATTACAGGACAAACTAGGCAATAACTATAGCAATCTATTGTTTAACAAACCCAAAAACCCTAGTTTTTGGCATAAGTACTCACTATTTGACAAAAACTGCTGGGAAAATTGGAAACTTGTGTGGAAGAAATTAGGACTTGACCCACACCTAACACCACATACCAAGACAGGATCTAAATGGGTTCATGATTTACATATAAAGAGTGATATTATAAGCAAATTGGAGGAACATAGGATAGTTTACCTTTCAGCGATGTGGAGAAGGAAGGAATTTGTGTCCAAAAAAGTTGAACTCTTAATTGAACACCAGATAGATAATTTTGATTATATTAAATTAAAAAGTTTCTGTACAAACCAAAATAATGCAGACAAAATTAGGACGGAAGCAATAAATTGGGAAATCATCTTTACATTTAAGGGTTCTGATAAAGATAAAGATAACTCATTTCTAAAATGTAGAGAGCATTGTCTCATATTTATAAGAATTCAAGCCATTCTCCAGTTGATATAGGGTTAAAGGATATGAACAGACAATTTTCAGATGAAGAAACTGAAACTATTTCTAGTCATATGAAAAGGTGCTCCAAATCACTATTGATCAGAGAAATGAAAATTAAGACAACTCTGAGGTACCACTACATACTTGTCAGATTGGTTAAGACGATTGGAAAAGATAATGACCAGTGTTGGAGGGGATGTGGAAAAACTGGGACACTGATATATTGTTGGCAGAATTGTGAACGGATCCAACCATTCTGGAGAGCAATTTGGAACTATGCTCAAAAAATTATCAAACTGCGCATACCCTTTGACCCAGCAGTGTTTCTATTAGGCTTATATGTCAAAGAAATCTTAAAGAAAGGAAAGGGTCCCAAATGTGCCAAAATGTTTGTGGCAGCCCTTTTTTGTAGTGGCTAGAAATTGGAAACTGAATGAATGTCCATCAAACGGAGAAAAGCTGAATAAATTATGGTACATAAATGCCATGGATTTTTTTTTATTATTTAAGCTTTTTATTTGGAAAACATATGTATGGGTAATTCTTCAACATTAACCCTTACAAAGCTTTCTGTTACAAATTTCCCCCCTAGTCCCCAGCCCTCTCCTAGATGGCAGGAAATACACTACATGTTTATTATGTTCAAATACTTGACAAATTGAATATATGTATACTTATTTCCACAGTTATCATTGTTGTGCAAGAAAAATCGTATCGACAAGAAAACATATCAGAAAGGAAACACAATGCAAACAAACATCAATAGAGAGCATGAAAATGTTATTTTGTGGTCTACATTTCATATCCCTCTCTCTGGGTGTATATGGTTTTCTTCACTGAACTATTAGAACTGGTTTGCAACATTTCCTTCTTGAAGAGAGCCATGTCCATCAGAATTGATCATCATATAGTATTGTTTTTGCCATGTATAGTGATCTCCTGATTCTGATCATTTTGATCAGCATCAGTTCATGCAAGTCTCTCCAGGCTTCTCTGAAATCATCCTGCTGGTCATTTCTTATAGAAGAATAATATTCCATAATATTCATATACCATAATTTTTTCATCCATTTTCCAATTGATGGGCATCCATTCAGTTTCCAGTTTCTAGCCACTACAAAAGGGCTGCCACAAACATTTTTGCACATGTGGGGCCCTTTCCTTCCTTTAAGATCTCTTTGGGATATAGGCCCAATAGAAACACTGCTGGGTCAAAGCGTATGCACAGTTTGATAACTTTTTGAGCATAGTTCCAGATTGCTCTCCAGAAAGGTTGGATCTGTTCACAGTTCCACCAACAATGTATCATTGTCCCAGTTTTCCCACATCTCTGCCAACATTCATCATTATCATTTCCTGTCATTTTAGCCAATCTGACAGGTGTGTAGTGATACCTCAGAGTTGTCTTA
Organism: Myrmecobius fasciatus; assembly: GCA_023553655.1. Taxonomy (NCBI): domain Eukaryota; kingdom Metazoa; phylum Chordata; class Mammalia; order Dasyuromorphia; family Myrmecobiidae; genus Myrmecobius; species Myrmecobius fasciatus. Next base: position 13,272 of record JAJPUD010021123.1, on the reverse strand, counting down.
ATTTGCATTTCTCTGATCAGTAGTGATTTGGAGCACCTTTTCATATGAATGTCAATGAATAATACTGTTCTGTAAGAAGGGACCAGCCGGATGATTTCATGAACTGTTGCTAAATGAAATGAGCAGAATGAGAGATCATTGTACATGGCAAAAATAAGACTATATCATGATCCATTCTGATGCACATAGTTCTCTTTAACAAAGAACAAACCAGTTCTAGTTGTTCAGTGATAAAGAAAGCCATATACACCAAGGCAGAAGCCTGAGTCTGAACCACAACATAGCATTTTCACACTTTCTATTGATGTTTGCTTGCATTTTGTTTTCCTTCTCAGGTTTTTGTTTTTGTTTTTTACTACAGCAAGATAACTATATATATATATATATACATACATATATATATATATTTGATCTGTGAAATATTTTGACATAATTAATATGTATTAGACTTCATGCCATCTAGGGGTGGGAGGGGGGTAGGAGGGAAAAATTTGTAACAGAAAGCTTTATTGGGATCAATGTTGAAAAATTACCTATGTGTATGTTTTGCAAATAAAAACCTTTCATTTAAAAAAAAAAACTACTGCTAAATTGTTATTTATGCCTAATTTGTGGCAGGGCATTCTGAGCTCATATTAGTCTGATCAGTCACAGTCAAGACACACTCTAACTTGACTTTAGCATAGTGATATCATTTTGTTTCTCTTTGGGAATGAAGAATAACAACCAATTAATTAAAAGTGGATATCATTAATATATCTTTATATTATTCTTATATATATTTTGTCACATGATTAATATTTTCTCAGTGAAATACATTTTCTTTAGTGAAATGTCTTTTGTGATAATCTTTTCATCTTTTCTGTGACACTTTTTCATTTTTTGTGGTTGGTTTAAAAGAGATACTCTAAATATGAGTCTAGCTTACTGGGCATACATAAAGTGCAATACTTTGCAATATGGTGAGATCAAATGAATACAAGAAAGTACTATTGATCACTTGTCCTCATTTTTGAACACTCACATTCTCACTTTTTCCTCCTAACCTATACATAGTTAGATGACAGATCAGATAGATAGATACATAGATACATAGATAGGAGAGAGGGGAAGGGATAAAAGAGAGAGAGATAGAAGGAGAGTATGAAGAGGTAAAGGGACAGGGGGAGGAAGGGAGGGAGAGAAGTAAGCACCGCATTTCCTTTTGTTGCAATTGAGTTGGCCCTATCTTCTCATCTGAACCACCTCAGTGATCGTGTCTATATGTTTATACCCAATGGAACCAAAGTCAGATAGATATAAAATCAAATGATAAAAAAGTCTATAGCTCAGTAAAGGAATCACAAAATAGTCTGAAGCGAATAATTCCTCAAAAATAAAATAGGCTGGGTGGGGAGAGAAGCTACAAAAATTTATTTAAAAAAAGAATGCCTTAAAAAGTAAAAATAGCTACATGGAGATGTAAGGACAAAAGCTCACTGAAGAAACAATTCTTTAAAACTTAGAATTGGCCAAGTCAAAGTTATGATTTCATGAGACATCCCAAAGTAATTTTATTATTGTTTGTCTTTGATTTTTTGGAGAGAACCACTGAGATCACAGGATAATATCTTGGATCATGAGTAAATGGGCTTTAAATGAGGAAAATTTGCACAAAATACTCAGTCTTACTTTCTCTTCCTGAGTCATCAAAGTCGAGTGGCAAGAAAAGTAAAGATGACTGATGATGACCCACAATGCACTGAATGACATTGGCATCTTCATCGTCTGACAAAGCTCTAAGTACAATCACAGTGCCTGTTTCATTCACCTTTATGTCATTGGATCAAATTGTTCTTATTTGTTCATTCTGATGAGGAAAGTCTTCATAGGCTTGGGATAGACCACTCTCTAAGTGATGGTTTTGAGGCCTATTGATTGATTACTCTCAACCTGCTTTAGCTAGTCTTCTGAGCTAGTTTACTTGGATTTGGTAAATGTGCATGCTACAGCTTCTTGGAGTCACAAGTGAGAATTGATTTGAATGAGTAATCCTGAAAAGGCTTGAATAGCCCACATGTTAAAAGTGTTAGTACTCCTTGAATCCAAGGAATCTCAAGAAACAAAAAAACAAAATCAAAGGAATGAAAAATAGACAAAACTAAAATATATCATTGGAAGAAAAAACTGACCTGGGAAACAGATCAAGGAAAGATAATTAAGAATTACTGGACTACCTATCTGAAAATCATTCTTTAAAAAAAAGAACCTGAACATCACATTTCAAGAAATTATTAAGAAAAGCTACCCTGATATGAGCAGAATCAAAAGAACATGATACACAATAACAGCAATGTTGAATAATGATTAACTGTGAATGACTTGATTTTTTCATTGATACAATGATCCAATTCCATTCTGAAGGACTTATCACGAAACAAACGTTCCCTCTCCGAGAAAGAACTAATGTTGTCTGAATGCAAACTGAAGAATATTTTCTCTTGATTTCTTTGTTTTCTTTTGTTTTTTGTTTTTGTTCTGTTTTCTTTTGCAATATGACATATAGCAATACGTTTTGCATGACTGAAAATCTACAATCTATATCATTTTTTTCCTTCTAAGTAAGAAGGGAGAGAAAGAATTAGGAACTCATTTTTTAATGTTAAAATTGCTTTTACATGTTATTGAAAAAGATAAAATATTAAACAAAATAAGATCCTGCACTGGAGTACCAAAGCATTTCAGGTGCTTCAGGGAAAGACAAGAGCTGTTAAGATGTAAGCAATTTCCCTCTGCAGAGAAGGCAGTTTATAGCTTAACTCCTCTGTTCCTATTCATGGTTACCACAATGGTTACCATCAGAAGAATTCTTTTTTTTTTCTTTTTTTGCTGAGGCAATTGGGATTAAGTGACTTGCCTAAGTTCACACAGCTAGGACATGTTAAATGTCTGAAATCAGATTTAAATTCAGATCCTCCTGATTTCATGGCTGGTACTCTATCCATTATGCCACCTACCTGCCCAGAAGAATTCTAAAATCTCCCTTTCTTAGTTAGCTTCATGCAGTCAGACCATTTGTCACATCAAATATCTCAAGGATAGAGAAGCAGAGAAAGAAGACAAAAAAGCCCTTATTAGTATGAATGACTTCTGGTCCAAAAGAACCTTTTTTTTTGCTTTTTGCTGAGGCAATTGGGGATAAGTGACTTGCCCAGGGTAACACAGCTAGGGAATGTTAAGTGTCTGAGATCAGATATGAACTCAGGTCCTCCTTACTTCAGGGCTGGTGCTCTATCCACTGTGCCACTCAACTGACCCCCAAAAGAACCTTTGGAGATAATGGCTCATGTTATTCTTGAAGGCAAGGAATGTTTATTTTTTGTTTTTGTATTACCAGAACATATTAGAGTGTTGGATACATGCAGAAATTGAATTTAACAAGTATTTGTTGATTTCTTAGGTGATCATGGAAATGGTGGAGAAAAAATGAGCCCTCAAATCTCTGAGTATTTGAAGCTAAGGATTAATTTGGGGAAAGTGAGCAGGATAATCTGGTCCATCCCAAGCAACCAGGATTGAATTGAAACTTGCAAAAACAATGCTAAATATTCCTTGACAAAGAGTAGCTGTTTGAGAAGTCCTGATAGGCACTGGGTGTAAGGGTTTATTTGTTTCAGCCTGGTTCTAAGCAATTTCCAGTTCCATAATGGTGCTATTCCCAATGCCAAGTACAAGCTGGGCAAAGTTAAGTGAGAAAAAGAATTTTCAAGCAAGATAGATATAGAGTTGGAAGGAACTCATAAGGCCATGTTGTGCAACACCCTCATTTTACAAATGATAAGAATAAAGATCAGGGAATTTAAGTGGTTTAATGCACATCAGAGGTGGGATTGGAATCTGAATTTGCTGACTTCTGGCGAGGGTTCATTAAAAAATCTTAATTTGAGCTTTCTTTTTAGGCTAAAACCATTTGCAGATTGTTGACAATAACAAAGAGGTCTCTTGAACAAAATAAAATTATCAAGTAAACTATTATTACAGCAATCTCACTTAAAATTAATGTGGATTTTCCTACATATAGCACATAACTCACTATTAAAAAAGAAATATTTTTCTTCATTAACATTCCATCCCATTGAACATAGAAAGCAAATATATATATATATATATATATATATATATATATATACATATATATATTAATTAGTACACAATATACATGTAACCAAAACACACACAGATTTCTTTGAAGAGTATATATAAAAATAAATATGGTACATTCTGCACTTTAAATCCATTTATTCTCCAAGCTATATCATTATTGGTCCCATGGGATCAACAACGGTGATAGTATTTTTCATAATTTTCACAGCTTTTCAAAGTTTTTTGTTTCTATCATGTTATCATTGTACTAATTTCTCTCTTGGTTCTGCTCATTTCTTTCTTCTGTTTATAAAAAGCTTCTAAAGCACTCCATTTTATATTTATGTTGTCATAACATAAATCATTATTCTTATCCTGTTCATTTAAAACTGCATCATTTGAAACATCACTTCACGGCTTTATGAAATCATACATTTCCTCTTTTCTTACAGCATTAAAGTAGCCCATCAAATTCACAAATCACCTGAAAACTGAGTCATTATCTACAGAAGGAGCATGGGGTGTAGACCCAATGGTGCAACAAAGTGCTAACCTTAGTGTATTGTGAAGAGTGTTCAGATTCACAATGGACCTCAACATTTTTAGCTTTTATATCATTTCTTTTTTGCAAAACACTGCTCATAATATTTTGTAGCCAATCTATAGTATTCCTATTTTCTTCCAGTGCCTGTTAAGTTACCTGAAATTTTTATTTTTCTGAGATACCAAGTCAAGAATATGTAGGATAGATGATAACACATCTTCCACTTAATAAATAAAACAGAGAGACTTCAATGGGGATCAAAGAGTTTAAGTGATTTGTCTTTCATCATTTTGCTAGTATGTTTCAAAGGCAAGACTTGAATTCAAGTATTCCTGACTATAGGAGTAAGTCTCTCTTCCTTCTACCACACTATCTCTCTCCTCATAATGACAGAAAATACATTGGTGCTAAGAGGTCTCATAAATAATTTAACTACTGAAGAAAAAGAGAGGGGGAGAGAATGACTCATTTACAGGTTATACCCTTTGAAGTAAGTGTTTAAAATTGCATATTCTAAAGAAAAAAAGTTGACAATGTGATTAAGTATCTCATACAATTGCTTTTTGAATCTGAAAACCACTGTAGCATTTATAAAAATATCTTTTTTTTATTATGGCAAGTGTTTTAAAAGGTTTTTTTTTTCATTAACAAAAGTAACAGATTATGAACTATTGATTAAAAGAGATTCTAGGAAATGTAGGGTTTATCTAAATTATCTATGTGCTCTTGGGAGGAACTTTGATGTAGTCAGAGAAGACAGATAACCTACTGATCCATTCAGTACCTCCCTCCATCTCTCTGATCCACTGATGAGGTGGGAAAGAGAGAGAACAAAAAAAGTTGAATTCAATGTATCTCAACTTCTTTAACATTTTGTAAGGGGGAAAACCTGAAAGAGGAGAGAGATGTGCTCAGCCTTGTAGCAAGTTGATGCTATTTCCATTCTGTGGTGTGTATGCCCTATTTCTCTCTTATTATGTAACATAAAAAGCCATCACCAAAAAAAAAAAAAGGCTGGTTAAAGTGAGATTTTGCATTATGTATTTTACCCAGCTCACTTCTGGCCTGAATAATAAATACCATGACATGTTCCCCAGTGAGTTCGATTCAAGCCTTGCTTTATTTCTACATTTGTACTATGTTAGCACTGAAAAAAAGATATTGGCTAAAAGCAAACATGTTACTAGCCTGAAGTAATTTAATGATATTTTTCAAGATCATCTGACTAACAGAAAATTGTAAGTTTAAAGATTTAGAGAGAAAATGAACCACATTGGTTGTTCTAGACCGGGTCTGACTCAACCCAGTCTATTGATATTGTAGGCTTAATATTTGAACAAAATGAGACACTTGTAAGTCATTCAATAGTAAACCAAAAGAGATTTATTTTGTCTTGATTAATGATTTTCAACAATGATAAGCATTAAAGACACCTCAGGTTAATTCTGATCATACATCGCTCCTTTGTCTGAATTATTGGAGTAACTCATATTTCTGTCCTAAGTGGTTTAAGATAAAGATCTTATTTTACTCTGTAATCTCATTAATGGATTTAATTACTATCTCTTTGTTGATAATTATTTTTTTGTCTTAAACTCTCAGCTAACCTTTAATCTCAAATATTCAACTGTTTTTCAAACATCTTAGAGTGCATATGCAGTAGACAATCTAAAACTCAGTGTCTAAAATATAATTCATCTTTCATTTAAACCCTCCTCTCCTATTTTCTTCCCTACTAGTATAGGGGAAAACACCTTGCCTCTGGTAGGAGACATTCTTTATTTCTCAGTCTCTCACCTCCCATATGCAAGCTGTTACCAAGGCCTGCTGATTTCATTTTTGGAATTTTTTTCAGTTATGTCCCTTTCTCTCTTCTGACACTGCTGTAGGCCCTGTATCTGTGTAGGCCCTCATGACCTCACACTTGATTTATTACAATAACCTGCTAGTGAGTCTGCCTGTTTCCACTCTAATTCATCCTTCACTTAGAGAACAGTATTTTCCTAAAGTGACAATCCAACCATATCACAATCCTACTTTATAAACTCCAGAGGGATCATTCAGTTGTATATCAAAATAACCAATGTCTTTTTGAGGCCTTATCTTTTGCCATTGCACATACCACTGCATACTCTCTTCCCACCAGCTGCCAAGCAGGTGTCCTCTGCCAAATTCTCTACTACTATTAGGACATGAGCTCTTCTTCCCTGTGCTGGGGTAGTACACAATAGTGTCACTGCTGCAGCCTGAGAGTCCTGTTCTGTCAGGCCCAACTCTACTTTCTATGCACAATTCTGCTTTTCATCCGGTCCACCCCTTATATTAGGCAGGAGTCTTCCAGGAGCTGCTTCTGCTGGGCCATCCCTCTGTCTTCCTTTGCTGGAGCAAGGAAATAGAAAACATCAGAACCAGAATCTCATCTATATTCGTTCATGTGTTCTATTTGCCATGTGTAAGCAGTTGTTATTTCTGTTGGTGTTGGGGAATTGCTCCTGGGGCCTGAATTCTATTTTCTTCAGAGGCCTCTCACTGGAAACTCCAGAAAGAGAAATATATTTCATAGTTAGGAGTATGGAAATGAAAATATTTTTTAAACAAATGCAATATCTTGCCTATCTTTAGCTAATTAGATGGATTACAATATACATATTTGTTAATATCCCCAGTGATAGAAATGTCCCTGGGTTCCTTGGGTGGGGTTGGGAGGTTATGATTTAGCAGTGACTTTTTAATTTGATTGGGAATTTAAAAACTGCATATATATGTATGTACATATATGTGTACAAACATGTTTATTTATTTATTCATTTATTTTCTGATTATAAAGTCCAGTTCAGGTACTATCTACATATACATATGGGAATCAGACTCACAATGTTAATAGTTTTTGGAACTTACTACCTAAACACACTTTCTACCAGGACAAACTTGACTCAAAATGCTTCACCTTTAAGAATCAATGAATGAATGCAAACATGTAAAAAAGACAATGTTTTAATTCTATTTAGTTCTAAGCCTATATTTAAGTTTACTTTTGAAGAAGAGCCTGATAGCAGCACCCTCTTAGAAAATATTAGATTTGGGGATGAAATAAGAAACTTTGTATTTTTGTTGTACTTGTATCTATTTTATTATCTGTTTTATTAAAGCTTTTTATTTTCAAAAATATGCATAGATAATTTTTAACATTGACCCTTGCAAAATCTTGTATTTTAAATTTTCTTCCTCACTTTTCCCCATCCTCACCCCTAGATAACAAGTAATACAATATGTGTTATACATGTACAATTCTTGTATACATATTTGCACAATTATCATGCTGCACAAGAAAAAAACAGATCAAAAAGGGAAAAAAAACCAAGAAAACAAAATGCAAGCAAACAACAACAAAAGGAGTGAGAACACTATATTGGGATCCACACTCAATTTCCATAGTTGTCTCTTTAGGTGCAGATGGCTCTCTTCATCACAAGACCAGGGAACTAGCCTGAATCATCGCACTGTTGAAAAGAACCACTTCCATCAGAATTGATCATCATATAATCATGCTGTTGCCATATGCAATGATCTCCTGTTTCTGCTCATTTAACTTACATCAGATCAAGTAAATCTCTCCAGGCCTCGATGAAATCATCCTGCTGATCGTTTCTTATAGAATAATACATTTCCATATTACATCATAAATTGCTCAGCCATTCTCCAACTGATGGGCATGCACTCAGTTTCCAGTACCTTCCCACTACAAAAAGGGTTTCTATGAACATTTTTGTACATGTGGATTCCTTTCCCTCCTTGTCTGTATTGATTTTGTTTGTACAAACAATGCGTAATTTAATATAATCAAAATTATGAGTTTTGCATTCAATCTTGGACTCGTTATTCTTTAGCCAGAAATTCCTTTCTTTCCCACAGATCTGAATGGCAACTTGTCCTTTGTTCTTCTAATTTTCTTATAAAATCACTCCTTATGTTTGACTTTACCTTATTATAGGGTGTGAGGTATGGGTCAATGCCTACTTTCTGCCATACAAATTTCCAATTTTTCCGGCAATTTTTGTCAAATAGTGATATCTTATATCAAAAGCTGGGGTCTTTGGGTGTATCAAATGCTAAATTAAATAGCCATTAACTATGTTGTCCTGTGAACCTAACTTATTCCTTTGATCAATTACTCAATTTCTTATGCAGTATCAAGTGGTTTTGATGAAGGTTGCTTTATAATTTTAGGTCAGCTCATTTGCATTTTTTCATTAATTCCCTTGAAATTCTTGACCTTTTCTTCTGCCAGATGAAGTTTGTTATTATTTTTTCTGGCTCTGTGAAATAATTTCTTGGGCGTTTAATTGGTATGGCACTGAATAAGTAAGTTAATTTAGGTAGTATTATCATTTTTATTATATTAATTCGGCCTCCAATGAAGACTTGATATTATTTCCAGTTGATTAGGTCTGACTTTATTTGTGTGGAAAGTATTTTGTAAATATATTCATGCAGTTCCTGATCTTGTATTGGCAGATAAACTAAAAATTTTATATTGTATACAGTTATTTTAAATGGAATTTCTCTTTGTATCTTTTTTTGCTGGACTTTGTTGGTAATATATAAAAATGCCAATGATTAATGTGGATTTATTTTTTATCCTGCAACTTTGCCAAAGTTATGAATTGTTTCTAGTAGTTTTTCAGTTGATTCTCTAAGTATATTATCATAACATCTGCAAAGAATAATAATTTAGTTTCATTATTCCCTACTATAACTCTTTCAAGTTCTTTTTCTTTTCTTATTGCCAAAAGTAATATTTCTAATATAATATTACATAGTAATGGTGATAGTAGGCAACCTTGTTTTACCCTGATCTTACTAGGAAGGGTTCTAGTTTAACCTCATTATATATGATAGTTGCTGATTGTTTTAAATAGATGCTACTGATGATTTTAAGGAAAAGTTCATTTATTCTTATACTCTCTATTGTTTTTCAGCATTTCTTGAGATAATCATATGATTTTTGTTATTTATTGATATAGACAATTATGATACTAGTTTTCCTAATATTAAAGCAATCCTGCATTCCTGGTATAAATCCTACTTGGTCATGGTATATTAGTCTGGGAATAATTTGCAGTCTCTTTGCTAATATTTTATTTAGGATTTTTACATCAATATTCATTGCAGAAAATTGGTCTACAATTTTCATTCTCTGTTTTTACCCTATCTGGTTTAGATACCATCAACATATCTGTGTCATACAAGGAATTTGATAAGACTCCTGCTTTCCCTATTTTTCCAAATAATTTTCATAGTATTGGAATTAATTGTTCTTTTAATTTTTGGTAGAATTCACATGTAAATCCATATGGAAAAGGAGATTTTTTCTTAGGGAGTTAAAAGTTTGTATTCTTTTGCTTTTTTAAAATGAACAATTTAAGTGATTTACTTTCTCTTTTGTTAATCCAGGCAATATATATTTTTGTAGATATGCATCCATTTCACTTATATTTACTGACATATAGTTGGGAAAAATATCTCCTAATTATTACTATAATTTCCTGTTCATTTGGTGGAAAGTTTGCCCTTTTCATTTTTGAGAGTAACAATTTAATTTTCTTCTTTCCTTTTTCTAATCAAATTTACTAAAAAATTATTTTGCTATTTAAAAAAAACTCTTAATTTTGTTTTTGATTCAATAGTTTTCTTACTTTTGATTTAATTAATCTCCCCTTTTATTTTCAGAATTTCAAATTTGGTATTTAGTTGGTGGCTTTTAATTTGTTCTTTTTCTAGCTGTCTAGTTGCATGCCCAGTTCATTTCTTCCTCTATTTTATGCAATTAAGCATTTAGATATATAAAACTTCCCATAAAATGTGTTTTCACTGCATTCCATAATTTTTTGTATATTGTCTCACCATTCTCATTCTCTTGGATGAAATTATCAATCCTGGAGAGGCGGAGCCAAGATGTCGAATTGCAGACAGCGTTCTCTGTAAACACCAGAGACCTTCCCTCAGACCCAGACAAATTGAGCCTCCAAACTGGTTTTGGAGTGAGGGCTTCAGCAAACACTTGGACTACAACCACTTCTATCAACAATCTTCTTTGAAAAAACTCCAGAGAAGGTTAGCCTCAGGGGAATCGGCCTCTGGCCACTATCAGACCCCAGCACGACCTGGGCAGAAGTTGGCTGTGACAGAGGAGGATTTTAGGCACCAGGAAGTCCCTGGGAGACACCTGGGCCACTTTGCTCTACTTGCAGGCAGGTGCTTTGGTAGATCTGCCTTTGATAAAGGGTGGATTGAGAGCAGCTGAAAACATGGTCCTAGTGCAGATCTAGCTCAACCAGCCTCAGACTGGAAGTCAACTCAGCAAACTGCCCCAGGGCAAATTGAAACTGCAGCAGTATTCTTTGCTGGTGACTGATACCTCACCTCAAAATCATGAGAAAGAAGGAGAAGAGAGCTCTCACGATAGACAGCTTCTACGGAGAGAAAATAGAGCAGTCCACAGATCCTGAGATTCTGAAAACAATCCCAGATGAAGCCACAAAGACAGACTTAAGCTGGTCTCCTTTTCAGAAGGCTTATCTACAAGATTGCATAAAGAATCTCAAAAGAGAACTAGAAGAAGAATGGGGAAATAAATTGAGATTACTGCAACAGAGATATCAAAAAATGGAAAACAGAACTGGTGAATTGGAAAAAGAAAACAATTCACTGAAAAACAAAATTGGTGAATTGGAAAAAATAACCAATTCACTGGAAAATAAAAATGGTGAATTGGAAAAAAATCACCAATTCACTGGAAATAAAAATGGTGAATTGGAAAAAGACAACAATTCACTGAAAAATAAAACTGGCAAAATGGAAAAAGAATGCATTGAACCAAAAAATTCAATTGGCCAGCTACAAAAAGAGCTAAAAAAGATAATTGAAGGAAATAATACTTTAAAAATTGAAATTGACAAATAGAAGTAAATGACTCAATAAGACTTCAAGAATCAGTCAAACAAAAACAAAAAAAATGAAAAAAAAATAGAAGAAAATATGTAATATCTCCTAGGAAAAACAACTGACTTGGAAAACAGCCAGGAGAGACAATCTAAGGATTATCAAACTCCCTGAAAGCCACGATGAAAAAAAAGTACCTTGATGCTATCTTCCAGGAAATAATGAAAGAGAATTACCCTGATGTTGTAGAATCAGAAGGCAAAATAGGCATTGAAAGAATTCACCAATCACCACCTGAAAGAGATCCAAAATTAAAACCCCAAGGAATATCGTGGCCAAACTTCAGGACGATTGCACCAAGGAAAGGAAATTGCAAGAAGCTAAAAGAAACAGTTCAAATACCGAAGAACTGTAATTAGAATTACACAAGATCTGTCAGCTTCCACATTAAAGGATCGAAGGGTGTGGAATCAAATATTTCGAAAAGCAAAAGAACCTGGATTACAACCAAGAATAAGTTATCCAGCTAGAATGAGCATCATCTTCCAGGGAAGAAGATGGTCATTCAATGATACAGGAGAATTTCACTTATTTCTAATGAAAAAACCAGATCTGAACAAAAAATTTGACCTCCAAATATAGAACTCAAGAGAAGCATAAAAAGGTAAAAAGGAAAGAACTCTTGGAAACTATATTTCTACTATAGGTATCCTTAAAGAATGGGGGTATAATTCAATTTTTCTTTGATAATAATGGAAAAGAAATTAAAGGTGGAAGGGATACCATACTGAAAAAAGGGAGGGGGAAAGGAGGCAAAATAAAGTAAAAAAAGGAAGTAAAATAAGGCAAAATCTCATAAAGAGACAGAAGATCTAATATAATTGAGGGGAAGAAGGGAGGGCAATGAGTATTGTGTAAACCTTACTCTCATTGATTGGAATCTAAGAGAGTATATAAGACACATTTGGCTTCAAAGAAAGGCCTGACCCTCCCAGGTGGGAGGGAAAGGAGGAAAGGAAAGGGATAGACTAATAGAAGGATTAGGGGGAAGATATAAAGGGGAGGGAGGGATTCTAAAGGGGGGAGGACTATTGGAGGTAGTCATTAAAAACAAAGTACTGGGGAGGGGAAAAGGGAGAGATGGGAAAGGGAAGAGTAGATCATAACTCTGGGTAAATAAGATGGCAGGGAATGCAGATATAGTTATTTTAATTGTGAACTCTCCCATAAAACAGAAGCGGGTAGGAGACTGGATTAAAAGCCAGAACCCTAAAATATGCTGATTACCAGAAACAGATCTAAGACATAGAGATACATACAGAATGAAGGTAAAGGGCTGGATCAGAATCTTCTATGCTTCAGGTGAACAAAGAAAGGCAAGGGTAGCAATCCTTATCCTGGATCAAATACAAACAAAAATAGATCTAATTAAAAGAGATAAGGAAGGAAACTATATTTTACTAAAGGGTACCATAGACAATGAAGGGGTATCAATACTAAACATATATGCACAAAGTGGTATAGCATTCAAATTCCTAGAGGAGAAACTAACAGAGATGGAAGGAGAAATAGACAGCAAAACTATACTAGTGGGGGATCTCAACTTTGCTCTCTCAGAATTAGATAAATCAAATCACAAAATAAATAATAAAGAAGTTAGGGAG
>JAJPUD010021122.1:0-23571 GCA_023553655.1 Myrmecobius fasciatus | reverse complement strand
TTTTTTTTTCTTTCTTTATGTCCTCAGTGCTTAGCCCAGAGCCTGACACAAAACAGATGCTTAATAAATGCTACTTGACTAACTAGCTGTATCTCCCAAAGTCCTCTGGGTATCATTCTCTAGGACATTCCTCACTGAGGGTCCATTTTCCATTTGTTGACTTGTATTCCAAAAGGATTTTACCACTAACTTGTAGCCCACATCACTAATATCCTCTGATAATCATAGGAGCAGAGTAATGTAGAGCTGAGAGCATTGGGAATAGAACATAGTTATGTGCACACTAGAGAGAGAAATCTGCTCAGGCCTCAGATTTCATAATCACATTTTCTACATCTATTTTTCTATGAAAGATAAAATTAACAGGAATCTTGTGGCAGGGTTGATGGAACGTGTGCATTCATTGCCTTATTGCTTGCTGCTTTCCATTCCCTATATGGCTTTTTCTATAATGATGATGGGAAAGTAGATTATTCATTTTTACAAAAACAATATCTCGAAAAGCACTGCTGCATAACATGCAGTTGTCATGATTAATGAACTGAAATCTGGAGGAAGTCAAGCTTTGCTGCTTGAGAAACTGATCAGGACCTGGATAATGCCTTATTTATCACTGTGTATGTACAAGGGTGAGGAAGCATGTATGAACATGAGAACCATATGGACTTTCCAGGAAGGTCTTTACAATGTGCTCTTTCTGAAATTAAGTTAATTTACATGCAGACACACTCTTTTTTTGCTTTGTTTTTGTGTCTTTAGGCCCAAGCCATATGTCTTAAATAGAAAGATAATAAAGGATTTTGTAATCTACCCCTCCCAAGCACTATACATTTTCAGTCTTTTTAAATACATACACATATACACACATGTAATCTCTGACCCAGAGACACTGGTCTCCTTATCGTTTCTTAAATATGACTTTCCAGGGCAGGGCACCGTCTTTGGCTGTCCCCCATGCCTGGGATGCTTTCTTCATCTCTGCTCCCTGGTTTTCCTGGCTTCCTTCAAGTCCAAATTAAAACCCTATCTTTTACAGGAACCCCTTTGCCATCCCTCTTAATCCTGATGCCTTTCTTCTATTGATTATTTCCTATTTATTCTGTTTATAACTCATTTGCACATAATTGTTTGCATGTTGTTTCCATGTCAGATTATGAGCTTCTCAAAGGCAGGGACTTTTTTTTTTTTTGCCTCTTTTTGTTTCCCTAGGTTGTTCAGCACAGAGCCTGGCACAGATTAGACATTTAATAAATGTTTAGTGACTGATGGATCTAATGTGATCTGCATAAGCAGTAAAACACAATAACAAATAAACAAAAACCTTGTAATACTTCAGCAATGAGAGATTGTATCATCACATCTCTCTAATTTCCATTAAGTTCTTCACTTAATATATATGTAGTCAGTGTTTGAATGAAATGCATAAAAAACAAATAATGTGAGAATTCATCCACCATAATGATGGAAGCTTAGAAACACTAATCACCTAGAATAAGATGGACCCTTAAGAGCTTGTCATAAAATTAAATCAATGAACTACCCAGATGGAAAGAACCATGTAACAATATGTAGAGTTGAATTTGACATTGGCATTATCAGGCCATTTTTAGTGAGAATCCATATTGCTAGAGGTCCTATAGAGGCAAAGAAGAATTTTCTTTAACAGAAAAGTGCTATTCTCAGGTTCAGAAGAATGACTACCAAAGAATTCTTGATGTTTGTGTCCATATTTTAATGATGATGATACTCTCAAAACTGAGTCATATAAAGTATATCATACACTAATTTCACTTATGTTCAACTATATAAGAGAAGAAGATGGAAATAGGAAGAAAATTGAAGGAGAGAAGAAAAATAAGAGATGAAGAGGAGAGGAGGGGGAAAGTGAAAGAAACAGGATAAAGAAAGACAGAGGGAGAGATGGAAAGGAGAGGAGTGGAGTGAAGAGGAAACGGGAGAAGAGGAGAAGCAGATAGAGAAGAGGAGGAAGAGGAAATTTTAACAGCATGGTAACTCATTGAGTATTCTACTCAATAAACTACATCCTAGGGAATGAAATGGGAGATGGGAATCTGTTATTCTCTTGGTGAGTCTACCATTAGAGTTTTTCCTTTCATAGTATGAATATCTAGCCAGGCTCAGTATGATTCTCGAATTTCTTTTTTTTCAAAGTACCAATGGAATGAATGTATATCATTCTGCTGAGGCTGGTAAAACTCATGAGAGGCTCAATTTTCAATTACCTTTCTAACATTCTTGGTCCACTAAAAAAGACTTTGTGGCATATGATCAACTTTTCAGAAAATCACACTTAATGTGTGAAGCCTTTCAACATTATATTTTCCTCCTTCATCCGTTTTCTTGCCTATTAACTCTTGGTAAGTTTGAAAAGATGAGACTCCTCATCTATTTTAGGTGTCTGTTGTGAAAAATAAAAATTATATTCAGTTGCTTTCATTGCAAACATCTAAGATCATCTGCTGTCTGACCTTAACTGCCTTCTTTTAAAGTGAGTCCAGCCCCTTTATAACTATAAATGTTTAAAGACATTATCCTGCACTTTATAGGTGGTTTAATGGACTTTTAAGAGTAATTGTGACTATGTGATTTCCATATTGTTCACTGATTTTAGAAGCTACTATCCATGTAAGAGAGAATTCCATAATACACTGTCTTGCCCAGCTATGGTGTTCTTATTTAAAAAAAAAAAATGTTTAACATTGTCTTGTCTTGCTTTTTGATCATCTGGAAGATGATCTGGTGTTATCTCTGTTCATAAGCAGCTAACTCTATTATTTGAGCTAATGTAAGGATAGCTAGGTGGTACAATGAATAGAGCACTGGACCTTGCATTATCTTTATGAGTTCAAATGCAGTCTCAGACACTTACTAGTTATGTAATCCTGAGAAAGTCTCTTAACCCAGTTTGCCTTAATTTCCTCATATGAAAAATGAGTTGAAAAAGGAATTGACAAACCACTGCAGTATCTTTGTCAAACAACCAACAAGTAAACACTACACAAACAACCACAACAGCAAAAACTAAATAAGATCAATGGCAGTTTGAAATGACTGAACAAGGGGTAAATTTGAGGTAGATAGTTTAAAATTGTGACTAATCCATTATAATCAGTTTAAGACTATCACAAGAGATCACCAGCAGAGAAATTTGCTTAATGCAACAAGTAACCAATTTTGATCGATTTGGCTTTGGAAGGAAATCCCTAGTAAGGCAGGGGAGATGCAGTGGAATTCAGGATGATCTGAATTTGAAGCTATATAGTTCTAACCCTCAGTTTTTTGATCTGTAAAACAGAACTAGTAAAATCTGTAGAATTTGCTCTATTTTGTTATTAAGTGTATCCAATGAAATAAATACATTAAATGATTTGCAAATGTTAATTTGCTATAAGTGTACAAGTTTTTTTATTATTGTTATTATTATTCTCCCTAAAATAAACACAGACTTTTTATCTGATAACTGCAGTTATGTTGCAAGATTAGGCGTTTGTATATTTAATATAACTCTCCAGTATTAAGTGGACAGTTAGCTTTCTGTACAGAAATATTGCTTTCTAAATAGCAATATGCATTTGACTGAGGAAATCTAAAAGGCCAAATTACAAATAATAGGTTAGCATTGGATTCTACTTTGCAACTTACTCTACCTTTTTTATGACATATCATTAAAGATAATACTCTTGCTTTTGCCAGATTTCTTTAGGAAATGGGTTGAGTCAGTGTAGCTAATAGAAAACAATTGGGAGTCATCAACTGGTTCTTGCAAAAACAAGTATAAGCTTATTGATAAGAAACCCCATGTAAAAAAATTCAAATGTTGGGACAGCTAGGTGGCACAGTGGATAGAGCACCAGCCCTGAAGTCAGGAAGACCTGAGTTCAAATCTGGTCTCAGACACGTAACATTCCCTAGCTGTGTGACCCTGGGCAAGTCACTTAACCTTAATTGCCTCAGCAAAAAGCAAAAAAAAAAAAAAAAAAAATTCAAATGTCTTTACTCACATTGCACCTATTTCCCATGGTTACCTATGCTACTTCATCTTTAAGAATTTTTTTACTTTGCTGAATAAGCAAATTCAGTAGGGGCCAGGACAAGTAATCAAGAACTTTGCAGAAAGAACATCTATGAAATTGGAGAAATCATTGAGATTTATGGGGGAAAAAATAATGGCCAAGTCAAAAGTCTCAGGATGTTTCCACTTGAGGTATATACTTTTAGATTACTATAATTTGCAAGGGACATACCTCCATTAAGGTGTTCTGTGTTTATTTTCCCTTCTAATACTCTATATATTATATGTATATAATTGTTAGCATATTATTACACACATATGCACATGTAATTATCCCAGTAGAATAGAATTCTTTGAGGCTAGAGACTATTTTTCTCTTGTCTCTCTAGCAATTAGCACAATGCTCAAATACTTTCTAATTGCAAAATAAATATTTGTTTATCATCTGACAGACAATATACTTTGCTTTAATATGGATAAATGATATTTCCCTTAGTGGTGTTCTCCCTCCATGTCCTAGGAGTTTTATAATGTGGAAAAAGTGATTGACTAGGAAGTTAGGTGCCCTGGATTCAGACTCTATCTCCAACACATATTCCTTATGTAGTCTTGGGGAAAACTATTAATGTCAAGGAGCACAATTGCACAATGGTGAAAGGAAAGAGTTATTCTATATCAAGTATAGAGTGTCATCTACTGACTTCTCCCTCATTTGCTCTTGATGCTACATCCAGAGAAGGAACCACCTCCAAGACAGGGCAGACATTGGGCCAGTCAGTCATTGGCTTCAGTCACAGCTCTAACATCATGGTCGCATGAATTGTTCCTTAAAAGGTTCATAAATTTAGAATTGTAGGCAATGAAGGCTTTCATGTTCCAACACTATCAAGGCCACCCAAGATGGTCAATGATGAAGGCAAAATTTGAATCGAGGTCCTTAGACTGCAAAACCAATTCTTTTCTTAGTATATCATGATATCCCCATATTGTGGTCATTGCCTTCTGGATGTGCTCTTATTTGCCTTTTTTCAGTCTTAAAAGTATCATTTCCAGAAGTGAAAATAGGATACCAAGTATAGTTTGATACAGAAGGTGCACAGTGGAACTATTATTTTCCTTATTCCAGAATTTCAATGTCTCATTTTTCTTATCTGTGAAATGAGGGTGTGGAGTAGACTTTGTCTGATATCTCTACCTTTCTGAGATACTGATATGAAAAAGAAAAAACTGAAAAAGGCTATTCAGCAGCCTTCAGTCCTATAACCTACTTTTCTTTGCTCATTCATCCAATGAGGGCAGGTTATGGATGTGGAGTTTTTCACCTTGTTGTCAGGTGTTTTGCAACAAGGGCTCCCAGACTCTCCAAAGGAAATTGTGACTTACTAATGGCAATAAACATTGCAATTTTTTCTTTGAAGCAAATGTAGCCACTCACCTCTGACCCAGGCAATATTAACGACTTGATCTATATAGCCACACTTTTAAACACGGTTATTGCTCTATGAACAGTTTTCACATTACAGCTTCTCTGCCATACATCCATCACCTAAACGGGCAAATGCATAATTTTCCTGACATCCACTTGTCATCCTTCCCCACCTCCCATATTATGGTTATTTGACCAAGGTTTGACCTTAAAAACTAAGTAGAGTAGTATTCTTTTGCAGTGCAATGTGAACATTTACTCAAAGTTGCAAGTTCTTTGAGCCTAACAAATGTGCAGGGAGATTTACATGGCTTACTGGAAAGTCCTAGCCTAATAGGACTGCTGTATTATGATTTAACTTTCGTCAGATTTATAGGAGTAATCTGAATATGACCTTTTGATTTTCCTAAAAATAGAAATTTTTTCCTTAAATGCAGCTTGAGGTTCCCTGGCCAATTCCCTTCCTCTCAAGGGCAGATGGGAACAGATAGGTAACTCTGACATAATTAATAAAGTTCTGGACTTAATTCAGAATTCAATTCTGCTTATTGAAACTGAAAAGCTATATGACTGTTGACAAATTTTGCTTATTGAAATTGAAAAGCTATATGACTGTTGACAAGCAATTTAACTTCTCTCACCTTTCATTTCCTCATCTATAAAATGGGAATGATAATAGGCTTCACATGGTTGTGAGGATCTTAAGTGAGATATATGCAAAGTGCTCTGCTAACCTTAAAATATCATGATATTATGGTGAAGATGCTGCTGTTACTGATAATGATAATAACACTAACTGAAAATGGAGTTTCAAGATAATCCTTATTTATTTTTCAACTTTTTGGAAAAGTTCTATTTGAAAAGTTCTATAAATCCCATTCTTCTATTAATTTTTTCTTGGTTTGCAAATCCCCCCTTTGGGTCATCAATGTGCATTCCTGGATCCTGAATCCTAATTCTTGGTTCTTTGGCCATAAAATGGTCTGCTGTTTTTGTTCTTGTTTGTTTTATTTTGTTTTTCTTTGTTTTCCTTGTTGGGAAATATTGGTGATTCATTGTCCTTCATTTCTCTTTCTTTTCCATTTTCTGTTTCTTTCCCTTTCTCCTTCTCCCAGTCTCCCACTCCCATCATGCACATATACATATGATATTACATATCATATGTATTGTGTAATTTATGTTATATATCATTAATATATGTTTTGTGACACAGATAACATAATATGCATCACACGAATATGACATTCATACATATATCAGATATTGCATAATACATGTTATATACTTCCATATATTATGTTGCATAATTCATGTTTCATAATATATAATATACATATATATTATGTATATACCAAATATCTATATTTGGTAACATTTTATTTTAGGTAACATATGATATGTATCATATTGTTTATTTTAAGTAACATTTTATTTTAGGTAACATATATGATATGTATCATATTGTTTTTGGATTTTAAAATGTAAATTTGTTGAGAGTAGAGATATTTTACTTGTAACTTGACATCAGTATCTAACACATCATGGGAGATTAACAATTATTTTCCTTCTTCCATAGAATGTGAATTCCTTCCATGTCTAAATCTAAAATCCTTTGATCCCTCAGGACAGAGATCTATTGATTGATCAAACTCATTTAAAGCATCACTGCATTTTGATATCTAATCTCACACATATGAACCTACCCAGAGAGTGATATGCTTTCTTGATATGTTCTTGGGCTTGTAATTAAAACCAAGATTTTACATGATGTAGCAGCAAGATGATTCTTCAGTTCTTCCTAGTTTTGTCACATTCATGGTTTGTAACCTTGAACGACTAACTTAACCCTTTAGTATTTAGTTTCTTCAGGTGTAGATAAAGTGATATTAAGTAGGAGAGGAACTGGGTGAAAGTTAGACTATGGCCCTCTGGTATTCAGTGATTGCTCCGAGTGTTTTGCAATCTAGTCCCAATGATATGTCAATGATGCTTCCATGGATCAGACACCACTGGGAGAGAGGCAGGGAGGAAGATGAGGAAGACAACAAAGCAAAAGCAATGTATTCTTGTAGGATTTCATAGTCACTGACCAGAAAACTGAAGGAATGTAATGGACACACATCATTCACATACAGGACACTTGGCCCTCTTCTGTTCTTTTTCTCCTTCATTGTAGTCTTTCCCTTCATCTTTGTCTTCTATTTATTTCATAATTGTCTTCCAGTCAGCAAATATTCATTAAACTTGTGCCAGGTTCCCAGCCAAGTGCTGAGAATCCAAATACAAACACAAAGCTAGTCCCTGACCTCAGGGAGCTTATATTTCTCTTGGAGGGAGACTATGGGGGAAAGAGTGGGGATGTGATGCAAAAGCATCTAGTTGGGAGTCAGGGGCATAAAAGAAAAAGTCCATTGAATCAACTGTGCATCCTGAGGAAGAGTGAAAAGCTGCTCGTTGTAGGCTTCTTCCTTAAAATGGTGGTTGTGGGAGGAACCAGTCAATCAGGAGAAGCTACAGGAGCAGGAGGAGATTTCTAATTTGAAAAATCGTCCAAAGATAAAGAAGTTTCTCTATGGGATGATAGAGAAAGTCATGTGGAAATGAATCAGCAGTAAACCCTGGTCAAGATCCAGACTAGAATTTTCCTTTTGTCATTGCCCAAGAATAATTTCATGCTGTTGGTTCTCCAAGCCAAAGCAGTAATTCTACCATTAGGAAATCTTGTTGCTTTAAATTTCTGAAGCTGCTTATTTTCACCTGGCAATGAAGACACAAAGCTGGAAGACCATGATTCACCCTGAGGCTATCCCAACAGCAACCATTTCATCAAAGCTGTTTTAGAATTTAACAGAGACAGTAGATAGAGCTTTCCCCTCCAAACCTGATTTTTGGATCTGTTTTAAACACTTGCAGTAGAGACAGAGCATCCCAATGCTACTGCCCTTTGAAGTCAAATCCTCACTGGGGTCAAGTGCAGTCATCTTCATCTTTATCATTTTTCTTTATCTTGTTAATCCCATTCTTCTTTCCTCCTCATCCTCTTCTTTCTGACCCCCTCCTTCTTCCTTTCTCTCTTTGTCCTCTCCTTTTCCTTCATCTCCTCTTCCTCCTTCTCCTCCTTTTTTTTATCTTATTCCTCCTGTTCTTGGTTCTCTTCCCTTTCTTCTTCTTTCCTTTCCTCATATTTTTGTTTTCATTCCTCTTGTTCTTTCTTGTTCTTCTTGTTCTCATTCATCTTAATTTCGTTACTGTTGTTCTCCTCCTCCTCTTCTTCCTCCTCCTCCTCCTTCTTCTTTTCCTCCTCCTCCTCTTCTTCTCTTTTCTACCTCCTTCTCTTCTTCCTTCTTCCTTCTCCTTCTTCTCCTCTGTCTTCTTCTTTCCCTTCCTTATCTTTTTGTTTTCATTCCTCTTGTTCTTTCTTGTTCTTGTTCTCATTCATCTTAATTTTATTGCTATTGTTCTCCTCTTCTTCCTCCTCCTCCTCTTTCTTTTTCTTATTGTTGTTCTTCTAATTCTTGTTGTTTTTTCTTTTTCCTCCTCCTTTTCTTCTCTTTCCTGCCTCCTCCTTCTCTTCCTTCTTCCTTCTTCTCCTTCTCCTTCTTCTCTTCCTCTATGTGATCTGTAGAGCTATGAGTCTCAACCTATGAATCACAGCCCCCAAGGGCACAGCATAAAACAACAGTTATAACGAGGGAATTGTCTAATTAAATTACTCAGATACATCACAAAATAATACCTTCTGTTGATTTAATGGCTGCTAGATCTCAAATAGATCTACATTCCAATTTTCACCTATTTGTTTATACTGTTATAAAATATAAATTTAGAAGCATCACTGATATCCAAGTAATTTTGTCATTTTGCATTTTCTTAATTAATGAATATTTATATTACTGCTATTATTATGGGATCATAAATTAAGAACTGGAAAGGACTTTAAAAGCCACCAGTCCAAACCTGTTTGCTTTAGCATTTAGGAAACTGAGACCCAGAAAAGTAATAATTGCCAGTTAATAGGATTTATGGATGTAAAACTGGAAAAGATCTCAGAGTCCATCTTCACAAATACTAAATATCAAAGATGAGATTTAAAAGTAGGTCCTCCCTTTAACTCTAGAATCAGTGCTTGATTTCATCAGTGACATTATTTTCCTAATAGCAATATGCCTGCTATGTAATAAATGACAGAGACAGGATTTAAACCCACCTTCTCCAACTTGAAAATCAGCACCTATTTCACTGTGCCATGCTGCTTCTCATGTCTATGTATGGATGTGTATGAGTGAGGGGAAAGAGTGATCCATGAATTTTTTATATTAAAAGTAATTTGGAGATTCACGCAGACCATCTATTAAAGGACCCCAAACCAAAATAGATAAAGAAAATGTCTCCTGTACATCATGTCGCTGACATCTTAAGAAGCTTTGTCAAAGTCTTTACAAAACAGTTTCCTTGCAATTGTCGATCCCATCATAGACAAATGATCAGTGTTCAGTCCTTTAAGGTCTCTGCCAAAACAAACAAAGCTCCCCTGAATTAGTCACTAAATACCCTACTGAAGGCGATTTCTTATCCAAATGGAAAAGCTGTCCAAATGGAAAGGCTTGAAGGAATGATAATCCCAGTCAGTTCCAAGGAACAGAACTCCAGAGATGCCAAGTCAGCTTGACTTCTTTATTTTCTTTTCATCCCACCTGGCTTGACAGAGCAAAGAGTCTAAAAGCTTTTGGGTGTATGCTTGCCTATAATTAATCTGACTAATTTACCAATTATGTTTTGCTGGCATCAGAGGAGTTTGGATATTTATCTATGATTCCAAGTATTTGTCCAAGGCAAATTTTTATCCAAAGATAAAATTTGAGTTGGCCACAGAATATGGAAGACCAAAATTAAAATCCTGCCTCAGATATTTATTACTTACATTATCTTGGCCAAGTCACCGAAACTCTGCCTCAATTTCCTAATTTACAAGTTAAAATATTATAAATACATATTACAATATGAGGTACTTAGAATTACTGGACTCTAAAGATTCCTTCTGGCCTTAAATCTATGACTCATCCCCATGTTTTCCTGACTCTTGAGACCAATTCACTAGTCACTATCTCAAATAGTGTCTAACAATTTTTTTTTCAATTTAATTGATTAAATCTTTCATTGAGATTTGCTTGTATGTAAACAGGTTAGTTACCATTTTGTAAAGATCAGGAGTATGAGAAAGTATGTGTGAAAACATGCTGCCCAATAGCATTCAGAGAACTCATCACTCAAGCCATCTTTGAGAATGTTTGCTCTGGGAAAGATGATCACAGCAGAATACTTAGTAAGGACAGGCAGAGGGTTGGATTGAATGACTTCAAGGAAGTGGAAGTAAGTTGTGCATGAAAGGACAATTCATTTTCAGCCCTGGAAATTTGTGTGTCCTGCTCCTCACCTAGCTTTCCACTAATTTTTCTGTTGATAATAAATGATAGCCTTTGATCATCTTTAAAATAAAAGAAAAAAGCCAATTAGCTGCAGCCCTGATAGCTGAAAGAAAAGTTGCACCAAAGCATTGAGGCAATTATAGTATAAGAAAAAGATCAGGAATTTGAGAACTTGGGATCAATCAGTCAGTCTTTGTTTTGGCCTTTTTCTTTATCTGTAAAATGTGGGGATGAATTAGATATCCTCAGAAGTGCTTTTCCACTTGAGGCCTATAATCCTAAATTATGTATAAATTAAATGGGACCAGGCATTATCGTCTGGTCTCCTAAATGCTCTTTCATCTCCAAATATATGATCTTGTCTTTTTGTTTAATCCATTTGCTGACTTGAAGAAGTCTATTTTTCATTTGTGACTGTAATTCATGTTAGCATTTCATACTTTTCAAGTTTGAAAATGCTCAAACAGAGCATTGTTTAGATTCAAAATCTTTGCTCCTGAATTGAACATGATTATTTCAGATCTTGCATTTGTTATTTTTAATAGCAGTTATGTTCCTTTCTTTTCATTCAAACGTATACCCAATTAGTGAGTATAATCCAAGGCAGGATATGAGCATTATATGGACATTCTTCAAGTGAAAATATGGAGAGAAGGAAAATTTTGAGCCAGGAAGTTGAGAGGTCTTCATGGGAAATGTTAAATTTCTCAAGGAAGCTAAAGATTTTGAAGGACATTTGGGCTAGCATTTATTAAGGGCATCATATTATGTGCTAGCCATTGTATTAAGTGCTAGGGAAACAAATACAAATATTTCAAGGGAAAAAAATAAGGATTTATTGATAGATTTTTGTATGTTAATCAGAAGCTATCAGTGCTCAGCAGTATATTTTTTTAAAATGTGCACCATGTACACAGTAACAAGATTATGTGATGATCAACTGTTATAGACTTGGATCTTCTCAACATTGTCGAGATTTGAGGCAATGTCAATACACTTGGGATAGAAAATGCCTATCACATCCAGAGAGAATTGTGCAGACTGAATTTGAATGGAAGCCTATTATTTTCACCTTTTTGTTTGTTTTTTCTTTTTCATGTTTCTCCCCCCCACCCCTTTTAGTCTGATTTTTCTTGCCCAGCATAATAAATATGGAAATATATTTTAAAGAGTTACATATTTAACTTATATCAGATTGCTTGCTGTGTTAGAGAAGGGGAAGATGAATTTGGGAGGGAGAAAAATTTGGAACATAAAGTTTTACAAAAATGAATGTTGAAAAAATGTGCAATGTCAGTAGAGTAATGACATGGATATATATGGATCTTTACAAAATAAATATTAGACCCCAGGAGCTGGAAGGAAACAAAGATCAGAATAAAGAAGGTGATGTTCTGAATGGAATCATGAGGAAAACTAGAACTTTTAAGAAGCAGAAGTGAATGAGGAAGTATTCCCAAGCTTGGGTTCTCTTCTGAGATTTGCCACCAATCCATTGAGATCACTCCAGTTCCCATAATATCACTCTTGAAAATCAGCCTGTTTCTTTAAAGAGCTACTGAAAACATTAAAAGAGAAATCTACAACATGCAAAGGTGTGGGTTCTCAAGTTTGAGGATTTAAGAGCATTATCATCATAACTAACATTTGCATGGCACCTACATGGCACCTACATGGCACAGGTGCCAAACACTCTATTGAGAACTTTATAAATATTATCTCACTATAATCTTGAGAGGTAAGTGACTTTTTATAAATATCTCATTTGGTCCCCAAAGCAATCCTAGGAGGTAAATATCATGAACCTCATTTTACAGATGAGGAAACTTAAACAAAGTTGCCCAGGATCGCACAGTTACTAAGGATCTAAAGATAGCTTTGAACTCAGGGCTGCCTGACTCCAAGCCCAGCATTCTATCCATTGCACCTCCTGGTTACTTCATCATTTGTAAAATGAGGGGACAGAATTCAGCTTCTGAAATTTTTCCCAACTCCAAAACTATGTATAATTTTAATGAAGAACCAGAAGGGAACGACTCCATGTCCTTAATTTTCAAAGAACATGGAGAGATTATGGTATTATAGATGGAGAGTAGGAAGGGAGCTTAGAAATCCAACCTCCTATTTTATTCTTAAGGAAACTATAGCCCCTTAATTTAAGGGACTAGCTTTGCTACAATTCCTGGCACATAGAAGGGATTTAATAAGATGTTTCTTAATTGATTCATTTGTCCAAGTTCACACATGTAGTCAGTGGCAAGACTAGGATTTGAACCCACATTCTTTGATTTTACTCAAGGTCATAAAGTCAAGTGGTGAAAATGAGACTAGAACCCAGATGATTTCAGCTCTCTCATTCTTCCTAACTGCCCTCAAGGCATAGGAGTGATAATGCTTTATCTGTACAAAGCCTTATTGAAAAGGCTTAGTGGAATCCATGTGGAGGAAGCTTCCTGGATCACTTATGTTATCTTTTCTTAGGTGTGTCTCCTATGGAATAATGGCCTAGATGTCTATCTGAGTCATTGCTTTAGCTTTGACATTGGATACAGAGTTACTGGGGATCCCTTTCCTGGTAGTTCTCCAAGGGCTTATGAATCTGCCTTGCCAAAAAATGGCATATGTCTTTCTATGAGGCATCTTTGTTTATTCCACATGGGACTACTGACTACTTTTAATCTTTATTTTTTTTTCACCCATGAAAACAAACATCCATGGAAAGCTCTGTCTATAATCCCAGTGTTTATAACAAAATGATATAAAATACTTACCTGGACTTAGTGCTTCAGTTTTTTCTTACCTTAATGCTCAAAGTGAACATCTTGGTAGGTGTTAACCTCTGGACTCTCAGGAGCCTAGTTTAAAGCTATGCTAAAATATTTTATTGAGTATTATCACTTCATTAGCCCTGGCCCTTTTAGCTGGAGTCACTTAGCACTGTGTCTCTTTTTGTTGTTCAATGCTTTTCAGTCTTGTTCGACTTTTCATGACCCCATTTGGAGTTTTGCCATTTATTTCTCCATGTGAAGGTCTATCACAGTCCTTAACTTGTGATTTTGAAGAGATACAGACTTAAGACTCCACAAGGCACAGTAGAAAAAAGGTTAAATTTGGAGGGAGAGGACCTGGGTATTAATTCCATATCTGACATTAGGAACAAAGATCTGGAGCTGGGATGGATCACAGAGGCACTTTTACAGATGAGGAAACTGAGGCTAAGGTAGATTAAGTGATTTTCCCAGGTTTACATAACATAATGTTGGATGCAGAATTTAAATTGAAATTCTTGGACTTCAGTGCCAGTATTATCATGACCCCAGAGTCATTTTGTAGTGTCCCTGTGAACATATAAAG
Source organism: Myrmecobius fasciatus (assembly GCA_023553655.1). Lineage (NCBI taxonomy): Eukaryota > Metazoa > Chordata > Mammalia > Dasyuromorphia > Myrmecobiidae > Myrmecobius > Myrmecobius fasciatus. The sequence continues at coordinate 9,332 of JAJPUD010021122.1, read as the reverse complement.
TCATAGGATCCTGAAAAAAAAATCTAGATGTAGGAGCTAACTGAGAGAGTAAATGACTCCACTTCTAATGCCTTCTATTAATTATTTTCCCATTCTCTGTATAGTTTACTTGGTATATGTTTGTTTGCTTGTGATCTCTCCAATAAGATTGTAAGCTCCTTGAAGTTAGGTGCCTAGTACATAGTTGAATATTGATTGACTAATAATAGAACTTTGTCACTTTATAGATGGACTTGAGAGACAGGGAAGTTAAATAGCTATCTTATAGTCCTACAAATAATACCTTGAGATTTGAACCCAAGTCTCCTGACTTTAGATCTAGCATTATTTTCAATATAAATTGTGAGCCACTGACTACATGTATTACAAGTAACTTATTTTTTCTGTTTCCTTATCCTCATGAAATGAATAGGTTCAGCTAGTAGATATCTCAGTTCTCTTCCAACTCGAGGATTAGGATTTTATCATTCCTCAGTTTTGAACAGATGATAAAACTGGCCTCAAATTAGGGAATGGTTGAGATATGGTGAGATAGGAATGATTGGGAAACTTTTAGTAGCCGCAAAACCATTGCTTTTCTATTTCACTTAAACCAGGTTGGGGCAATCATGGATAGACATAGCCACCATGCCGTAAGCTAGAGTTCAGTGATAGTAGGTCAAGTTGACTTGAATGTTTACTTTATTGAATGACAGTACTATTCAGAACATTGAACAGTTATGTTAGGGAATTTTGTTCCTAGCTCACCTCAAGCCATGACTGGAGAAAGCAGCCTCAATTGGGCAAGATTGTGGCAAGACATTATCTCCTTCAGAAAAGGCAGAGATACGTAAAAACTGTGAAGAAGTTAAGGAAGGGGAATCCTCCATACTGGGATTGTAAGGGAACAGAAGTGGACAGAAGAGGGCCTCACCCAAGCAGAAGGATTAAAAAGTGGTATTAGCCCTTCTAAAACAGTTGTCAGTAGCAAAGACCTGGTTGCCCTACCCTAGTTCTGAGTCATAGGGGATTTACATTTTTCCCTGCATAATTATACTATAGCCTCAAGAATTTAGGTGGAGGCTGGACATGGAAAAATGAACATGTTTTTTTTTCTTCTTTGGATCTTAGAACACTGCAGTTGGAGCTCTCTTTTTTTCCTGCCATGTCTTATACTAATCTAATGTGTCTTACAGAACCACTCTCACAGTACATAAACTCCTTAAGGGCAAGAGCTCCAAATGTTTTGTCTTTTTTTCTCTGGCACCTAATAGGAGTTTGATAAATACTTGATCAATTGAAATGATGCCCATTTGGAAGAGACCAAAATGACCCTAACAGATACCTGGGTATTAACTTTGGAACCTGTTCTTTCACTCTTTTTTGAACGACAAAGTCTTCTTTCATTTGTCCCTTTAGTGCAGCAGCAGGGCACCATTTTTGATAGATCTCAATTCTCCGAACAATATTTCAGGACTGTGGTACAATAGTAGTACAAAAGAAAAGTTAAAAGAATGGCAAATCAGGGAGGTGCCTTCAGGGATATGATCAGTAAGATTAGATGACCTGAATACTTTGCTCTTACTTTTCTATCATTATTATCTATGAGATATTAAAGACATTTTAAGGGGAGTTCATAAAGCATTTATATGTGTAATTAAAGTTTCTCTAATTTAAAGCCCCAGCAGTGTAACTTAGGATAATTCATCGTACGTGTAGCTTCAAATGGTGGCTAATGTGGATTCCTGAACTTTCCCCATCCATTTACCATAACATGCTCTTTTTTCTTTAAAAAATAGTCACCATATAAAAAATGCTTTGTGAGTCTAAAAGTAATTCAAAGGGTAAAATTCATTGCCTATCCACCATGGAGTGGGAAACACTTTTTCTTACTCCTCGAAAAGATTGAAATGGTTATTCAGGTAATGAAAAAGGTACAGTGAAAAATTATGTCCTCTGTAGGCCATCTGTTACACCATTGTCTTCTATTTATACATAACCTTTGCTTGAAATGAAACTACAAATATAATTCAATACACATTTTAATACACATTTTAACAGTTGACAAGTGTAGTATGTCTAAAGAACCTGTCAATCTTTACATATAGGGTTTTTTCCTTTAAAAATTAATAATTGAATAATTTTAACATGCAAAGTAAAACCATTGTTTAGAGAGCAATTTTGCCCAATTGAAAGTAAAGCTTCTTGAGGGATGGGATTTTTGTTTCTGTATCCCAAGGGAGTGCCTAGCACAGTTCCAGTAAAACTGCGATATGTATATTCCCTTTAGAGATGCAGTTTATTCCCCATCCATATCCTTCCTCTGGGACCACTATTCATGGTAAACCTTAATGGTTCCGACTTAACTGAATTTAATTGAATTTGATAGAAACTTCAATGCTAGACAATTTTTATTTAAATTTCCATTCAAATTTCATTTTAGCTTCTTAAAAAGTAATAAAAATAATGAGTTGATTCAATACTTATAGTAGGGAGAATACAAAATTGACCTTTTCCTTTAAAAACAAAACAAAACAAAACTTTATTATGCATTTAATGATAATTAACATATATAACCATTTCATGATACAAACAAGAACAGGAAAGAAATTTGTTCAAGAAACATAATGCTATTTCATTGTTTCATGATTTCAAATTGCTAGAAAGCTTCTTTCCCCCTAACTTGCCCTTTAAATGTTTTGTCTCCATTTGGCCGGGTTGAAATGAGAAGTGACTATTTGATATGGGCTAGGTCTCAGTGAAACTGAGCATCCTCCATGGTCTATAAAAGTAGCTTGGGAGCATACTTAGTATGTTTTAATGTGAACTATGTATGTATATGTTTTATCTTTGTATGACCTGGGCTTAGCATAATATCCTGCACATATTTGGTGCATAATGAATGCTTGTTGATTGCTTAATCACTTTATTACTTTTGGTTCCATTCAATCCAATCCAATACATATTTAAATGTTTATTAAATACTTTAATGGATGGATGCTAAAGAGCCATAGATAAAATGAAAAACAGCTCCTACTATCAGAGAGCTTACATCATATTTATGTGCAGTTTATATGGAAAATTCATAATAATAGTTTCTTTTTGTTCAATCATTTCAGTTGTGTCCAATTCTTCATGACTCCATTTGGGTTTTCTTGGCAAAGATACCAAAGTATCTTTGTACCAAAATTTGGTACATCCAAAGCTTATTTTATAAATGAGGAAAATGAGGCAGAAAGGGTGATGTGACTTGTCTGGAGTCATACAGCTACTAAGTATTTGATGCTAGATTTTAACTCAGGAAGATGTCTTTCTGACTCCAGGCCTGATGCTCTATGCACTATGACATCATCTAACTGCCCCATAATAATTTATTAATGTAATGTTTTAAGTACTTTACATATATATGTCATTTGGTTGGATCCTCAGAATATTCTTGGGAGGTTGATGCTATAATTATCCTTGTCTTACAGCTAAGGACATTGAAACTACAAGTGGTGACTTTATTTACTAGTTTCACACTGCTTGTATCTGAGACAGGATTTTAATTCAGGTCTTCCTGATTCTAAGCCCAACACTACCCACTGTGTTACCCAGATGATCTTATAGATCTATCCTTTACAAAGCATGCATGATATATTTACTATAAATAGATGAGTCTTCCCACATCTTAATCCTGTTTGGAGAATAAGGTACCATGTCCTTGTTTTGATATTTCACTCTGGTTCAGGAACCTATTTCTGTCTCATTTTCTGGAAAATTATATTGCAATAGGTGAGCAATTGCCCTGTCACATAGCACCCTAGAAGTCCTCAAAGAAGTTCCTTGTGAGCATGTGTTCTGTGACACCAGAATCCTGAAAGATTCTCTTTCTGGAAGCCAGTCTAATTTGAGACTATTTCAGCTGGAGTGTACGTGTTTGCTCAGATCTCTTAGAGACTCAGCTGGCTCAATATTATTGGTAAACTGTTTGGTAGTTAGTCCTACGGCTGTGGAATAGAATTGGCTTTCTGAAAATAGACATTGTAAATACCTTAAAATTGACTAAAAAGAGGCCATCATGTGGGTGTTCATTATTTTGTAGAAAAAAATACCCAGCAGAAGCAGATTCTGTCTGGACCATAATGCGGCACATTGTGTGGAAGTCATGGGAACAGTCTATGGGTTCTTTTAAGGAATTAGTTCATGAATTTTCTCAATCTTTAAGGGGCTTTCTGGGCAAAGTTAAGAACTCCCCTGTCTCTGGTGCCAACTGATTGATCAGATGCTACTGGCAAAAGCCCCCAATGTACCCTATGTGGATGATTCTTTAACTGATAAGGGTCTGGAAAAAACAAAGAAAATAAAGCTTTGTATTTTTCCCCAGAAGTAATTTTTTAAAAATATAATTTGATAAATTAAAGTGGCATTAGCATTAATCATAGAGCTCCTAAACTTTTGTGATTGTATAGCCAAAAGAAAGGCCTTTGGTTCCTTAGGGAGATAATTAAATAATGTACTTCAGGACTCTGCTTAACCTCCAATTGGCATCAAAAGAGACTCTTTTCATCAACAGGCACTTTCTTTGTCAGGCTTTGATTGCCATCACATTAAGGCAGACATTTTGAGAAGGTCTCCCTATGTTAAAAAGTCCTTCAAAGACCAGATTGGTCTTCTGACTAATTCGCACAAAACTCTCCATCTCTATACGCTGCCTGAATATTCTCTCTCCTTGACTTCATTTTTTAAAATCTCCCATTTCCTTAGAACCTCAGTTCAAGTGCCCCCTTATGCACAAAACCTAATATTCCCAACTACCAGAGTCTCCCCCATACAAAAATAGTACCTTGTGTACATTTTATATATACACTTTTTTTTCTTCCTAATATAGATTATAATTTCCTTGAGAGCAGGGATTATTTCTTTTTGTCTTTCTAAGTCTAGAGTTTAGCATAGTGCTTGGTACACAGTTGGTATTTAAAAACACTAGTTGATTACTTGCCTGGCTAATCTATCAAATCAATCTTTGTCTGGAATTTTAAGGATTATTCAGATGAAACTAAAAATTGACTTTGATGGATGCTGGGCAAACACCTGGTAGTGAATAAGCCAGAAGTAAGGATTATAGAAGTTGGATCTGGAAACCCCCTAATTTTATGCATCAGGTAACTGAAGCCCAGAGGGATTATGTGAAAATGAAGAAATGAACCAAATTTCTCTCTCTAAACTTCATGCTCTTTCCACTACTCTACTATATCCCTATGTAATTGAAGGTGTTCTCTTTAATGAGGATGCCCTTTCTAAATCTATCATTTCATATCATGAAAGGGAAGAGCCCATAATTAAGGAAGAGATTGGAAGATTTGGAAAATCAGATTCTTAAGAGACCTAGGGAGGGAAGGGAAAAATTCAAATATATTGCTACCTTTCCATGACAGGTCCAAATTCCAAACAAATAAGCAAATAAATAAATAAGGATTCCCTGTGGGGTAGAGGGGTTGACGGTACCTCTAACTCTAGTGCTTGGAGTCTATTTAAAAACCCAAGACTTTCTGTTACTATCATATATTTCTGTTCCAGAACCCATATTGTAATTAAATTTACCTTGCATGGTTAGTTTCAGTAAACTACCATGCAAAACTTAATTTCATTTATATTGAAGTCTTATTATTGCAGGCAGTAGAGCTTACCTTGAGGAGAGAGGAAAAGACTTACAGAGTCCCTACTCTGATATAATTTTTAGTGCATGTCACACCTGAATATGGCTAGGACAAAGAAGATCAGATATGTTTCAGAAATGATGCATAAACAGATAATCCAGTGAAATGGCAGATAGTCTTTAACAGAGGCAATGTTATGAAAACAATGAGTGCTGGAAAAAATTGAGGAATTTAGGCATATAATAATTTTCATTTATGAAAAACTAAAAGTTTTATAGGTGAATATCATCATACAAAGCTCATTTTGTTCAATCAGCTAGTCTATCAACAAATAATTATTAAGAATGAGACTCCTGAAGTTAAATAACCCTATTGTATCTCCTGCAGACCAGTTTCCCATGCCTGTAGGACATCTATATATGGATGCCCCATTGGTATTTCAAATTTAACATGTCCAAATGGAAATCAATGTATTTCTCTGAGGGAAAAAAAATGTTTCCCAAACTTCCCTATTTTAAGGGAACTACTATGCTTTCAATCACTCAGGTTCACAGCGAACTCTTCCTTCTTCTTCACACATAATCAGTCAGTTGCTAGGTATCAGTTCAACTTCCCTAATGGGTCTCACATACATCCCCCTCTCTTCTCTAATACAGGTAACTTCCTTGTATAGGACCTCATCATCTTTCACTAGGACTGTACAATAGCCTCCTAATTGGTCCCAATCATGCAATAAGAAATCTTTTTTCTTTTTTCTGATCTGAGTGTTTCCATCAAAGTTAGCTTGAGCCAGAAACATCTGTACATTTTTTGTTTAATTAATACTTACCGTAGAACCCCATTACATTTGCAGAGGTCCACAATCTAACTTCTCCAGTAAAGTCCTAACATAATATAATATACATAAGACAAGATAATGTGTAATGCAATATAATGTAATTATAGCAAATAGTATATGATATGATATAATGTGATATATCAGCATAATATAATAAATATGCAACATGATAATATAAACTTAAGGTGTAAAGTGAAGGTGAGTGACACAAAGCTCATAGAAGCCAGATTTATGCCATATAGGCTGTGTCAGATCCTATCAAAGTGGAACAGGCCTTGAATAGGAAGAGAACAGCAGACCTGAATCTAAGATCTGCCTTAGCTGTGTGATCCTGACTAGAAAATTGCTTAACTTTCCTCAGCCTCCGTTTTCTCATTTTTTAATATTTATATTTATATATATACATATATATGTATGTATGTATATTTGTATGTATATATATATACATATAAAATGGTAATTACAATAACATCCACCTGATAAGGTTATTTGGAGGACTAAATGAGGTAACATATATAAAATACTTTGTGAACATCAAAATTATTATATGAATGTAAGCTATTAAATCATCCAGATCTGTTCTGCATGGAATAGCAAAATAATACTGATGCTATCCCCAGAGGCCTCATCCTCATATGGAAAATGAGGGAGTTTAACCAAATGGTATTTTGAAGTCCAATCAGCTCTAAACCTGGGATTCTATGAGAAAATAAAAGTTTGGACCACAAGAACTTATGAAAACCATTTAATGAAGTCATTGTTGGGAGAATGATCAATAAAGGGAAAGGGACTGCCAAACACTAACAGTATTTTAGGAATTTACAACAGTCTAGAAGAAAGGTGCTTTCCAAAGACACTACCTCTCTGAAATTGGAAGTACCTATTGGTGGGTTTAATCCCTGCAGTTAGCAGTAGATGTTTAATAAATGTTTATTGAATTGAATCAGTCCTTTTGATAATGAAACTAGGAAGCCAGTAATTCACCAAATGTCTTTTATTCCCCAGAGGTCTGAAACCCATTTGGGAGAATTGTGATGAGGTAGAGCAACTTGATTTCCTTTCTGTTTGCTCTCTGTTGCCTATGAGGAATGGAATAGCAGCGGGCTTAATGAAGCAGAGCTACATGAATAGCATCATCATCATGGAGCAGATAAGACAAAGGGGAGTTCTGTGGTCTGTAGCCTTGATAGGAAAACAATGAAAGAAACAGAGGAAAACGCACACATCAGTCTTCCTATATATCCATATCCTATAGCAGATCTTTATAAAGTTTTATAGAGTTGATCTAAAACTTTAAAGAAATTAGGGATTCTAAGGAAGAGATAATATTTGAGGATCAAGTGCTATTGCATTGTCAGTGATAAGTGCTGAAGAGCTTTTCAAAGATAAATCCTTGTTGAAGATAATAAAGATAAAGTTCTATAGGGCTTTAAAGTTTGAAGAACATTTAACACACATCTTACCTCAACCTCATAGTAGTTCTATAAAAGTAGGGATATTCTTATTCCCATTTTGCATCTGGAAAAACTGAGGTCAGTGGTGGCTGAATATTTTGCCCATTCCCATATAGCTAGTCATTATCCAAGGTATAATTTAAACTCTGATCTTTCTAATTTCCTAACTCCAAGATCAGTCCTATATCCATTAACCCTACCTAATGTTAATAATTACAGTAATAACTCAAAATTAGGTATTTGCAATTTATTCCTTAAAAGTATCATCCAAAAATGCACAGGGGGAATATCTTAAATGTGGTCCCTGGACTCTACAAACTGATAATGTTTTACAGATAGACGAATATGGGCACTAGTTTTTGTTGTTGTTTTCATTTAAAAAAAAAAAAAACCACGGTATTATGTGTCAGTAACTGTGCTAGGTGCTGGGGATATTTCTTAGATGTAGTCCCTACCTTCAAGTTTATATTTTCATGGATATATTATACACTAATGTAAGATGAATGCAGAGTTTATATACCAATCCATGAGCAGTAGAATGGACAACCCATTATGTCAGTCAGTGTCCTGCAGATAGATGGTGAGCTGAGCCAAAAATTGGAAATGAAGAAAGGAACAGAACAGTTCACATTGGGGAAATGGGGCAACACTGTCACCAGCCACTAAGTTATCTTAGAAACCAATATGTACAAAACCTTACCACCCTTAAGCACACACACAGCTCCTAATGATGTTTTAGCTCTGTGAATCATGACGTTCAACAGTCTCTAAAGGGAAAACATATTGTAGCTCATACAGGGGTACTGGCAAGAAAATAATGGATATGAAAAAAGGTTATAGCATGGAAATCATATAGTTTCACATTGATATATGACTGGAGAAGAAGGGAAACTGTACAGGTAGGAAAATGAAGGAAAAAACATATGGACAGACTGCATGCAGCACTGGTAGCTAGGTCATATTATGAGAGTTAGAGCAAAGCTCTCAGCAGGCTGTGTGGACCCTCTATGAAGGATCGATGGGAATACATGGATAAAATAGCAAGAGATTTGGAACATAAGCCCAAAGGCAGAACCAGATTCCAGTAGAGCCTCTGTAATTTAATAGTTCTTTTATTTGGGGCAAGTCACATTATTAGTTGAGCCTCATCTATAAAATGGAAACATGAGACTTGGTTACTTCTGAGATCACTTCCAGCTCTTAACATTCTGTGATTCTCTTCTTCAGAAGACCTAAAAATAAGAAGATATGGAATTATTGTGATGTACTTTATTAATGGCTTTGCCCATATCAGTGCAATCACAGATTAATTGATATATTTGAATGTTATGTTAACCTGGACATATGGAATCATGAAATATTAGAACTGAAGGAGATTCTAGGATTGATATCATTTGGACAAAGGAAATCCATAGAATATCA